>VDFB02281492.1:737693980-737813820 GCA_007258455.2 Sequoia sempervirens | reverse complement strand
TCTCTCCAATAAAATCAATTCCCCATTGATGAAAAGGGGCATCAACATGCAAAGGTCGAAGTGGCAAAGCACCCTGATACTTCAATTTACCAGCAAACTTTTGACAAGCTTCACACTTCCTCACATGTGTAAAGGAATCATTAAAAACCTTTGGCCAATAATACCCAGCCCTAAGAATCTTGTGTGCGGTTGTCTTTGCTGAGAAGTGACCTCCACAAATCCCTTCATGCATTTCACTTAGAACATACTTGGCCTGTGATTCATCCAGGCATAATAATAATACACCATCTCTGTTTTTCCAAAACAAATCTCCATCAATGAAAACATACCTTGAGGCTTGTAACTTCAAAGTTCTCTTGCGGCTGTCACTTAGCCCATCTGGACACTTCATGTATTTAAGATAATGCATAACATCAGTATACCATGGAGTGTGCTCAATGCTTGCAATTGCAGCCCCTTCTTCAACATTGCAGATCTGATTTGCCTCAATGTTGGTTTCTGCCATCAGTCTTGCCAAACCCTGGCCTCTAACTAGCTTAGTGATTTGTGTTTCCATGTCAAATTCTTGAATCTTGTTGATCCAAATGCACCTTTTCCCTGTGACTTCAGATTGTGTTAAAATATCTTTGACAGCAGCGTGAGGGACATAAGCAATCACTTTGGCTCCTACAAGATATGGTCTGAATACTTTTACAGCTTTTACCAATGCAAATGCTTGCTTTTCCATGATGTCATACTTCAATTCAGACCCTTATAATGATTTACTAAAGAAAGATACAGGTTGTTCATAACCATCCACATTCTTCTGTAACATAACAACAACAATAGTATGCATTGAGGCAAAAGAAAAAATCTGAAAAGGCTGTGTAAAATCTAGAGATTTAAGAACATGAGCCTCTTTGATAGCCTTCTTGATGGTCACGAAAGCATCCAAGGCTTCAAAAGTCCAATCAATCTTTTGTCCTTTCTTCAACATTTTAGATATGGGCTTAATGATCTCAGCAAAATTAGAAACAAATCTTCTGACAAAATTAATTTGACCAAAGAACGATTGTATTGCCTTGACAGTTTTAGGAATAGGGATTTTATCAATAGCTTCAACTCTCTCAGGATCTATTCTAATTCCTTCTTTTGAAACAATGTGACCCAAGAGCTTACCCTCTGTGACTGCAAAGTGACATTTCTTTGGATTCAAACTAATACCATATTCAAGAGCTTTAATAAATACCTTTTCAAGATGTTGTACATGATCTTCAGCCCTCTTTGAATAAGCAGTCAAGTAATCCTAGTACACTACCATGATAATGTTAATCAAATCAACAAATGCAATATCCATGGCTCTTTGGAAAGTCGCTCCAACATTAGTGAGACCAAATGGCATTCTTATGTATATGCATGTTCCCCAAGGAGTAGTGAATGTTGTCTTGTATTGCTCAGACTCCTTGACTTTGACCTGATTGTATCCAGAAAATCCATCCATCATAGATAATAATTCACACCCTATCACCTTATGCAAAATAGCTTCCATATTTGGTAGAGGATAATTATCCTTAAGAGATGCCATGTTCAGATTTCTAAAGTCAACACACAATCTGATGTCACCATTCTTCTTTCTTATAGGAACTAGATTTGAAACCCAGGTTGAATGTCTAATTGGTTTAATGATTCCTCCATCCCTGAGCTTAGTTAATTCCTCCTGCATCTTAGGCTCCAATGTTGGATTAATAGGTCTTTGCTTCTGTCTGAAAGGCTTGGCGTCTGGCTTCAAAGGTATTTCATGCTGAAATAGATCTTCCCTATATGCCTTCAGCTCTTCGTATGACCAGGAAAACACATGCTTGTACTTTCTCAACAATTCAGTCAGCATTCGCCTAATTGTAGGGCTGATCTTCTTTCCAATGTATACCTTTCTTGGTGCTATATCAGTCCCCAAGTTAATCTCTTCAACATCTTCCTTTCTAGCTGGTGTTTGCTTCATTAGAGATCTATCATTTCCATCATACACCCTCTCCAATGCCACCAGACCTTTGGGCAATTTATTTGTTTTGAGTTGTAAGATCTCCTTGCCAAGCATGGTTTTTTTGCCATCTACTTCCTCAACAAAAGCATTGAAGTCAATTTCCTGTGCCTCATATTGATCTATACAGTGCAAAAATTTCAAAAGATCAGCATCATCATTAAAAACTTGCCAGCTATAAATGTTATTAGGAATAGCAGGCCTCGTCTTGAACTCAATCTGTGATACACCAGCCAGTGTGATATCATCTCTTTTCAGTGCTACATTTGCTAAAAAGTCAGCCATTATGTTTTTTGACCTGTCAATCCACTCAATCGAAAAGGCATCAAATAATTCAATTGTGTCCCATACAACATTCCTATATTGTTTTAATCTTTTGTTCTTTGCTGCATATTTTGATTTAATTTGTGAAACAACCAACTCAGAATCGCCCAAAACAGCCAGCAACTTAATTTTGTGTTTCACAGCTATATTCAAGCCTGTCAATAAGGCTTCATATTCTACCACATTATTTGTACACTCAAATTCTAACAGGAAAGAGTATTTAAAAGTCATACCTCCAGGAAAAACAAATACGATCCCAGCTCCATTATCCTCTTGACTGCAGGCTCCATCAAAATACATCTTCCAGACACCATTGCAATCAAGTGCATCATGTTTCTCAATTGGGTCACTGTTCATTAATTCTGGCTGAGCTGATTCAATCTTAAAACTTCCCAGATCAACATCACAGAAACAATTGATCTGATCTTGTGGCACACTTTCAACAAGTTGGCTCATTCTTGGCTCTTTGTATAACTTGACCTCCTGACCATTCACTGGTATAGTAGCATAAGATAAATCAAATTGAACATTCCCACCTATAGCTGCAGTCCACTGTCTTGACAAAAGCATCCCGAATTGAGGAGGAGTATCTATAACTGTTATGTCTATATTATATGTTGCCTGCAGATATGTAGCCAATTTGACTTCAACATCTTTTATAATACCAACCACAGGAACAGGTCGATTATCCATAGCATAGCACTTGCCTCCAGTGATATCAACACATATGCCAAGCTGTCTCATTACTCCGACTGGCATGATATTTATAGCAGCACCAAAATCTATCATGCAGTTCCTCAGTAATTTATTATTTATAAGCAATGTGGTGAAGAATGGATCCACTTGTGGAGGAGTTGATAAAATATCATTCAAGCAAACCTCAAAATTATTTACCTTTTCCTCCTTGTTGATATCTTCACAATTCACATTTTTCTTATTCCCATTTGTAATCAACTGAACAACATCATCTTTGTACTCTTTAATTTTCATTAATTCAAGAAGTGGAACAGACATTCTTACCTGGGTCAATTCCTGAGCGAAATCAAAAGAAGAGCCCTCTATCTTGACAGTCTTCTTTAATTCTGGTGCTTCTCTCTTGCTTTCCTCTTTTTCTTTTTTACTAGACTACACAGGCATCAGTATTTCTTTATCTAATTCCTTCACTTCCTTATTCTAGACTGATTTCTGTTTAATTTCATCATGCTACTCATTTCCTGGATTTGTTGCACTTTCTTGTGTTGTCTTCTGATCTTTTATAAAAATTCCCCCAGGAACTCCATCTAGCTCACTTACTTTTTTGTTTCTCAACCAGTAATTACTTCATGCTTGCTCAACTGCAGCAACAGTAATTCTTTTTATTTCATCTGCTGTAGGTCTCCTCACATTGTATTGAACAGGTGTCTCAACAGGATGTGGCTCTATGTAATCTTCATCAGAATCATAAAAAATCTGTTGCTCAGCCATATGGACATTATACTTCTGATTGGAGACATCATATTCATTGCCCTCATCCTCTGAAGAAGCATCTTTTTCCTCAACATAATGAAGAACATTTGAAGTCAAATATATGGTGTGATCTTCTTCATTATTTTCCCTCAACAATCCTTCTTCTTGCATCCTTTGAGCCACAATGCAATAATCTGGAGAATGTGGCTAATTGCAAACTTCACAAAAGTAATTATTATTCACCATGTACATTCCCTTCTTGCTTAATGGATCAGGGGTCTCTTTGTTTCTGGGCCTAGCTGCCATAGGTTTCCCATCTTTCTAGTCTGTATTGTAAGGCATATCATGCAGCCTTGGCCTTTCATTTCTATTTTCATTTCTGTATGTATTCTCTTGTCTGTACTGATAATTATTTTGTTGGGGAGGCCTCAAGTTGTCTATTTTATTAATTACACCAGCAGCCTTCCTGTTATTTTCAATTGTCAATGCAACTTTCTGTGCTTTAGCCAAGTCCCTTGGAAACCTATTTCTCAGTTCATACCCTGTTTTGGGATCAAATGCACTTAAATAAATACTCAATGCATTAGAGTCTGACAACCTTGATCCAGGAGGGACTTTAGTATGCAACTTGTTGAATTTGCAGTTGAAATCATAAATTGAATCATTCTGATTTTTCTGAATCCTCACCAATTCATGAAGAGTTACATCTGGAGCATTTTGATTCCCAAATTGTTCTAAGAATTTGTCTTGAAATACTTGGAGAGAATTAATTGAATATGCAGGCAAGCTATTAAACCAATCCCTGACATCTTCAATAAGTGACATCATAAATAGCCTCATGTGCAAATCTTCATATGGCATACCTATGTCTTGAATGGACATATTGAAATTCCTTAGATGTTCCTCAACAGTAATTACATTGTTCCCTACAAACTTGGGAATCATACCTCTCCAGCTACCATCCATAGGGTAAGGACATGGATTGAAACCTGCCAAGTCAAACTGCCTAATCATCGCTGCGTATTGGTGAGGGGGAGGCACAAGTGGATGCTGATACTGAGGCATGTGATTATTGTATTGTGCATTATGATGTGGGATATAATTCTGACTAGGCGGTGGATACATACATGTATGTTGTGTGGGAATATGAGATGGACGGTTTGGTTGCCTGTAATGATTCCCACTCTGATGGTGAGGAGATACGAGTGGACCAGAAGGCTCTGCACCATGACTGCCCTGCTTGTGAGGTGGGACATACTTTGGGCCACCAGATGTTTGATCATTAAGCTGAGTCTTCTGTAATTTAGCCTCCAACTCCTCCGCCTTCTTCCTGTGTAATTCAAGCTGAGCCCTTAACTCATTTGGAGTCTCAACAAACACATTCTGATTATCTTGCATTTTTTGGTCATATTCATATTGAATTCTGTGTCATTCAGATTCGAGTCCAGCTTCAAACTCAACCTATTTCTGAGAATCATGAGAAGAAAAAGGATTTCTTTGATCTTCAGGAGTACGAGGTTCTGCACTTGAATCATTTCTCCATGTGTCATAGCAATTGTATGTTTCATCATGTGCTCTTTTGTCAGTCATGCACATGTCCTCGTTGATCCTGTTTCCCTTATCAGCTTTGTCATTTTTATGTGTCCATTTGTTACTACCAGCAGGAGCTCCAGTGTGACCTCCCCTGAACTAAGATCTTCTTCCATTCATGGTGAAATTGTGTAAAAAATACTATCAGAGTCACCACTCACTTTTCTGAAAGTGAGAAAATGATTTATATTTCTGGTTCCCAGTGAAGCCTGTGTAAGAATTCTGACTCTATAAGGCTTTGATTTTGATTTTGTCCCCTCCAGAGTTGCCAATTTGTTAGCTCTCAAAAATGCAAGTTTGAACCACGAAAGATTGCCAAGCTTTCACAACATTTTAGGGTAATAGATCAAGGCTTGAAACAATTGAACCTTCTACTCTTCTGGTGCTGCAAGACCAAGGCGGGTGTACCTCTCTTGAACAATGCAAACTTAACTTGTGATTATCTTTCTGAAATTCTTTGTC
This sequence comes from Sequoia sempervirens, assembly GCA_007258455.2. Taxonomy (NCBI): domain Eukaryota; kingdom Viridiplantae; phylum Streptophyta; class Pinopsida; order Cupressales; family Cupressaceae; genus Sequoia; species Sequoia sempervirens. The sequence goes on along the minus strand of VDFB02281492.1, from coordinate 737,807,981 downwards.
CACAATGGCAGATAATAGTGAACAAATGAAACCAAACTTGATAGCTACCTTCTGATCTAAATCCTAGAATGCTTAATTAATAGATATAAGAAAAACTGAAATGGATTCAAATAGTGAAATGCAGAGACTAGTGCCTTGTTGGGTAGGCGGAGTCAAATGAGATCAAGATGAACAACACTCTTTGGATGAGATACAAATTATCTGGCATATGATTTATTCATAACTTGTATGAACATGCAATATTGTGACTACTAAGTTCTACTTTAATGATCCAAAATGAATCTCTCTGATTACTGTGATCAATAAAAGGATTTAATCTTCACTTGAAAGAACCAATTGATTAATCACACGAATACAACAAATGTGTATTGATAAATCGAACATAAACTTGTTATGTCAACTTAAATAACTAGAAAAATTAATCATGGAGACAACTTAGCAGTACTTTTCATTTAATTCAACAGATAACTGACACCAGAAAAATGCAACAACATCAACTGAATCTCATAAATACCTCCATTGTGAAAATCATGCAACAATAGCCTCTGGTCTAATAATTTTATTCTAATGTATCTAGTTGCAGTGTATCAAAAAATCTGATCTTTGGTGGTCTCAATTAACAACTACAACATGCCTACTTATACACCAGCATGAGGAAAATATCAAAATAAAACATCATGTCAGCTCAGCATGAAAATCAGGCTCCAAACAAGTCAGCCAACAACAGTCACCAATTCAAAATCATGTCGGCCCAGTGATGAATTTCTATTTTTAACCAGTGAGGGAGTCGGCGTGACACATTGCAACTTATGCCAAAGGAAATTCAAACGTTTCATTCACAGTCACCGTAGCAATTCGTTTGTCATATCGAAACCCCATAGTGTTCCTTTGTTTCATTATAGCCCGCCATTGTCGTTGAGACCTCATATAGATTCATCGGGCTACACCGAAGATCATTTATTATTCACATGTCACTGAGACCAGGCTATCGTTATGCCGAAAACAAGAAGTGACCCTTTGTTCTTCTGTTCATCACTATAGCCCTCCACCTTCGGTGAGGCATCATAGAGAGTTGATTATGTTCTACCGAAAACCCACCTTATTCTTTATATGTTGCCATGACTCATGACCTTCTTCGCCGATGGGCCCACGCACTCACTCACTATCGTTGTAGGTCATTACACTTAGGGAGACGCTATGTAGAGAGTTCCATGTTATGCCGAAAGTCACCCCGGGACCACATGCTCGCCAAGACACCACCAACCTTATAGCGATATGTACATCAAAGTAAATCAATGTGTAAGGTCGGCGAGACCGAAGGTCACTTGCCATGACCCTACACCGATAGCTATAACTTATAGCGATATACCATCCTCCACTTGAAAAGTCGCTATAACACATACCTCCTCGCCATAACCCCTCGCCGAAGAATTAAACTCTCACCGAAATGACCACTTAGGCACCAGTCAATAAGAAAAAAGAAGATCCGGGAAACTTCAACCTGATAGCCAAAACACATGCTGATAAGGTTCCATCTGCAAATGTGATCGCCGAGACATGCGAGAAATCCTACCGACCACCCTGAAACACATAAGTTAGCAAAAACGGGTTGCGGAGACAAAGAAAATGTCACACTGACCTGAACCATGATGTAAACTATGCATGAATCAATGGATTCAATGGGACCAGAGGGGAAAATATGAGTGGAAAATGCACACGGTAAGGCCAAATGAGTAAAATCAACATGTGAAAATATCAGAATTTAACAGTTCTAACATGTTCGGTTGTGATTACATTGTTTCCCAAAAACTTAGGGACTGCACTCCCTAAATCACTACCAGTTGGGTTTGGGAATGTTGGATATCCAGATAAATCCAATTGTCATACCCATTTACATTTGGGAGTCCATGTGAATAGGGATTTTGGCTAGGCTAGTTAGGGTAGTATTGAAATTTTTGTTGAGGTTGATGCACATTATGTTGGATGTTTTTGTTGGAATACATACTGCTATGCACATTTGGCTGAGGTACATAATGCTAGTGAGGTGGGACATACTGTTGGACAGGAGGTGGACAAGTGTTGGTCATGAATTGGGATGTGGTGTTTGTATTATGTGGTTGGGAACTTTGTGGTGGTATATTTTGTTGTATGTAATTAGTGTTATTTAGATTTCCTATCATACTATAAGGTGTCCTTTTTGGGATACCTATATTTTTTTGTGAACCTTGGAGGTTATTTGTTGTTGCATGCCCACGTTGTTGATGGGGCGGTATATATTGAGCTACTTACAACATTTAGGGATTTTTCTTCTTGTCACTCCTGTCTTGCTTGATCCTCTTCCACCCTGAGTTTGGATAACCTAGATTTTTCTTTGAAATCTTGTATGCTTTGTTCTATTTCCTTAGCATTATGTGTACATCTTCTTGTGGAGTATCATAATTCTCTATGGATATTTTTTGTTCTATTGGCTCCCATTGAGTTTCTTCAATTTTTTGGAATGTCATTCTACAGTCATATTCTTCTTGGTTTCTTATTCTTTCAAATTCCCATTGTGTGTGGAGCTCATTCATTCTTTGAGGATTATTATTTTGATCCCTTGATGGATACCCTTTGTCACTTTGGAACTCTGATCCGTATAGAGGATTGAAACTATTATGTGTAATGAGTGGTTGTTCTTTTGTATCTTGTTGATTACCATGGTTACTAAGTTGTGTAACCTTTGGCTCGCTCGATGATGTTCTCCCTATGTTGGTATCAACCTTTGGAGGGTTTGACCCCTTTTATCTATCCATTTACCATCACTTTTATTGGGAATTCCTTTTTTCAGAGACCTTCTACCATCCATTTTAGGTGATATTGTAATTATTTGGTGTCTAAGATCCAACCTCTTTGATTTGATATTCAATTTATCAGTCATACAATGATCTTAAAAATTTGATAGAGTCACCGCTTGCTTTGTTCAAAAGTAGGAAACTAAGATGATATTGTTATTAGTTATCCCAGCCGAGTCTCCTCGATTGTATGAAGGTGTAATTACACAGATATAGACCTTTGACTTGAAAGTTAAAGTTCAATGACTCTATGAGGCAGGACGATCTACTTACTAGAGTTTCTTAGGTCTATGAAACTAGAGATTTTGGGTTTGATCCCTAGTGGAGTTTCCAATCTGTTAGGTCTTAAAAAATGCAGGTTGTAAATCTAAGAGGATGCCAAGCTCTATGGTCAGACTTATAATGTTTTTGAACTAATGAACAAAGTTAACATATATGGTTGATGAATCTCTATACTTTAGGCTCTGCTAAACCTAGGTAGGTGAACCTTGATGATTAATGTATATTTAGCAAGTTGTGTGACTTGGTTGGTTTTAAGTATCTATGCACAATGGCATGAAATGTGGAATAGGTGAAGGATTATTAGCTATTCCTACTCCTAATGCTGAAATTAAGATGTCAAGATATGAATGAGATTTCTAAGGTTTTTATAATGGAATGTGTAATGACTAGTGCCTAATCCTATTGGGTTAATGGAGTCAAGAGGTTAATGATATATGACTTTCTTATTGGATAAAATTCATATTTCTTGGCACTTGTGACTTTTTATATCTTCTATAATCATGCAAAAATGTAATTACCATACTCTTCTTATCGATCCAAATGATTCTTATCAGGTTACTATGATTAATTAATAGGGAGTTTTAATCCTATTGAAGGAACTAGTTAACTAAATCATACAAAAGCAACAAGTGTGCCTGAAAAAATGAAATATACTTCTAATTTGAATAACAAGATAGAACCAATCTAGAGATAGTATGATAATTTTATCGATTATAGGGCTCTTCTCATTGATCCAAATAACACTTCCAAATTACTATGATTAACTAAAAGGATTTTAATTCTTTTGAAGAGACCAATTAATTAAACCAAACAAGAACAAAAAATGTTCCTTGATAAATTGAGCTTGATGAAACAATTTAAATAATAAGAAAGAATTAAACTAGAGAGAACTAGATAATCAGTTATCATCAACAAAAAATTAACACCAAAATTTAGCCATGTGATTAAATCTTCTTCTCCATTGTATTTACTTCAAGAAATAACACATTATATATCAAAATTTCTTGTATGCTATAAAATATGTATGTTGATATGGTTCTATTCTTCTAATAATCCTAATCTAATATCTTTCATCTGGCCTTGTTTTCTCTTTATATATGCGGAAATCTTACAAGCTTCAGGCCTATTACAAATAGTCACATCATTTCTTAACTAAATATGCTAGCAACTATTTTAAACATAAACACAAAAAACAAGAAGTCCACAAGTAATCTATGATGCACCATGATCTATTATTCTTCATCAAGTACCTATGATCATTGAAGATCTACCCAAGTCCCATACTCCATGATAATGCACTAGACACTACAAGACTTCGATACCCTATACTTCTTATTTTGTTTAAGCAATAAGTTAACTCTAGACAAATGTTTGATGTATCCCATTTTGGCATATGCATCAACATTACTAATAATATCTTTCATAGCATACTCGAGATCAAATATTTGTTCTAGTTGTATGTGTGTTTTCTCCATCATTCGTTCATCATTGATTTCATTGAAATCCACCAATAAATACTGAGAAATCTCATCTTTCCATATATCTTGGTCCTTTAACTCCCCTTCATCATCAAAGAAACTTTCTAGATCCATACTCAGAGATTGGTTGAAATCACCAAGTTCTTGCATCAGTATAGTGTGGAAGTAGTCGTTCGTTTTCATTAATTCTTGGTATTCTTGAAGCACATGTTCACCATCATTCCCCTTGTCTTTTATTTGTTAATCTATCTCTTTCATCTTGGAGTCCAATGTATCATGTTCCTGGTATGTTGTGAATGCCTTACTATGAATTACCCAAACCTTTTCAGTTTTATTGAACATCTTGTCAAATCTCTTGCATACTAATTTTGAAGCCATCTCAAATTTATTGGTCCTTAGTTCCTTTCTCAACTCTTCATTTTTCTTCTGAGATATTTCTTTCTTTCATTTCCATTACGTGGTTTCAAACATAGCCTCAAGTACTTTTCTTTCACAATATATTAATGGAGAATACATACTAGAAGAGGAAGACAAGTTGTCTATGTAGTTAATTACTTGTTTTAGTCTCTCATTTTTAGAAGCTAAGCCCTTATTATCTGTTATTAATTTCTCAACTTGGGCCTTGGTGAATTTAGCAAAGTTGACATTTAGTTTTGTTGTCTCAATAGAATTTGCATCCCCTACTATTTGCACTAAAATATGACCAAATACTTGATTAGGGTTGTCAATAAGTGAGGGCCTTTTCCCTGGTGGGTAAAGGGACCAAATCTATAGAGTAGCATTATTTGGATTATACCTTGAGCCAATATAGATCTTGTCACTAGCCTCACTTGTTAGTTGTAAGATTTTATTCTCCCTCCTCATGAAACTATCAAAGACTATGGTTGAGTTAATATCCCATCTAGGAAGGAGCATAAACCCAACTTCCTATAGCAACTCTCTTCCTCTTTCAAGGCTGATGCCGTCTGTCTCCTTGTCAAATTCTTCTTGCAATTCTTTCAAGGCATTGGATTCCTGCTTAGGGCTAATTTCTTTTACTCTTTCTCTTATCATTTTCCCCTTGTATTCATGGATGAATGATTTGGATTATAGGGTTTGAATGAATGCATCATTTGATATGAAATCTTGGCTTACCCGATGCCTCACATTATCAGAGAGCTTATTTGAGGCCTCAAATGAGATTGTACTTATTTTTATGGTTGTTGGTATTGGGGGATAATAGGAGTAGTTATTTGTGCAACCTCATCCTCCACTTCAATGTCATCTTCAATTGCAATGGGAGTGTAAACTAAAAACTACTATTAGGAGTGGGATGTGGTGATGAATGACTTAAAGGCATTATTTTTTTTGCTTGTCTCCTAGAACAAGCACTTCTCTTCTTTTCAAAGGCTATGAGGGGTACATATTTTTTCAATTCTTCTTCATGTAGGATCAACTACTATACTCTTTCCATAGGGCCTTTTATTTTGTGAAAGGCTTCTACATACAATGACCTTTTCTCCACCCTTCTACCATCATTGCTCTATTGTATGCGGCCTTTATCATTGTTACCTAAGTTTCATCACAGTTCTTGATTACTTCATCTACAAAAAACATATGCTAATATCAATTTAAATTTTGTGTCATCTTGGAATTATGAATGAAATGTTTAGGGTCAAAAATTTCCCTCTTATTCCCTAGTGGCATGTCATAGTAGTCTATTTTTCTACCAAGTGAATCATATCCCTTATAAAAAATGATAGTGAAATCACCAAAACACAAAGTGGAAGTCATGAGAGATTGTTTTCAATAAATATTAAAATGCATATAGTCAGAGTAAGTGAGTTTCCTTATTATCTCAAGATATGCAACTTTGTCTAGAACTATTTTAGGCAGGAGGAATGGTACATCCTCAAACCATATACTCTTATCATGGTGTAGTACAATCCTCATACACATACCAATCTCCCCAATTGTGGTTCATTTTTCCTGTGGGGTTTTTCTCTTTAGGCCTAAGGAATATTTGTATTTAAGGAGACAAATTATAATCACAATGGTGACCAAGCAGTTTGTACAAGGGCTTAACAAAGTATTCTTCAAAGTACAAATAATGGGATCTCCCACATCTACTATCCCAAATTGAGGTCCACATTTGCATTGGCCTTATGTTCTCATCATCATCCAATTATTTGATCATCAATTCTTCTCCCCACATCCCCATTTCTTGTCCTTCATACAAGATCATATTCTTAAGCAAGGAGTATTGTCAAAAATTAATTGAATCATTGTTGTTTTTAGTGTCAATAAGTGAAAATTTTATAACATATGATAAGTATTCTATATATTCAAATGACCTAGCATCCTGACTTTCAACATCTTCCGCTAGGACCATAGGCGTTGTGGCCATCTTGAATGAAGCATCAATTCCCAATAGTTGACTAGCTAAGTAATATGTATATTGATAGTATTCCTCAAAAAAATCCATAAAAAATGGAGGTTGTTCATTGCTGGAAAATATTCTAAGTTGATTTCCTACATCCCAAGGTCTATGCAAGGGTAATTTCCACCTTTTATAACTCGTATCCGTAATATGGTATTCTTCTAAAGGGTCTTTGATTCTTAGTGGAATCTTCTTAGATGTATCCAATTGAAAAATTGTAGAAATATAACCTCTAGTAATGAGGATAAACTATGAGCCATCACATGAATGAATTGACCTCATCTTAGGGTTATACATTTTGGTTAGCACTTTGATTAACTCCACATTGACAAATACATTTGGTACTACAAGCTTTCCCAAGTTCATATTCCATGGGTTCAACATAGGCCTATGCCTATATTTCTTTCTGTAATGATATATGAATAAGTCATACCCTCGTTGACAGTCCATACATCTCCTAAGTTCTTATGTTTAACTTCCAAATTCTCAACTAAAGGGTTTAGCTAGGCTACTCATCTAGACTTTAGACCTGAACTGACACATTACTCAATTAAATCTTGGTTCAATGGTCTCATCATAATTTTATATCTCTTTACTTTTGGTCTCTCTAGTGTTTCTTCCATGTTTTACAACCTTATATCTATTGTAATTCAAGAAAAATTCAATGAAATCTTTAGGTAAGTCTAGATACTTACTTGGACCAGTGTCACCTTATCCAATCTTCTCACTATTGCTCAATCCCATGTCCTCAACTCTAAGCTCTAATTGATTTAGATTCTGAGATCTTACGAGTGAGATACATTTAAGATTTGACACACTTCTATCAATCCCAGTTCATAAATGTCACTCACACCAACTTGCTAATTGATGGTGGCATTAATGTTAGTTGTCTCTTTTAAAACCACACCAGTCATGTCAACTAGGTGAGAAATAATTTTTGCTATGTTGAAGAGACTTATCTTATATTCTCACTGATATCATGCTCTCCCTTCAACATACCTGTTCCCTCATTTCTTTTTGGACTATCAGAGGGACATGTGATTATTTCTGTTTGATACCTTATGGTCTTTCCAAATACATCTTCCATAATTCTATCGCTTTTCCCATATTCCTTCTTTCTAGGTTGTCTGAATTTCAGAGAGACTTGCAACCATCTTCCCCCGACATGCCAATGTCACTTCGACAATCATTTCCCTTTTGTTCATCATAATTTTAGAGAGACCCTTATTCATGTTTCATTGATATGAGCTCCTCTCTTTGATATCTCTTTATGCCTTATTTTAGAGTTTTGAAGAGACATGTTGTTACTTCTCTTCAATATCACATGGTCTCCTAGAAAACATCTCTTCGGTGTTATTTTTCTACCTTCTTTGCCTCTCTTATCTAGTGTTCAAAGTGATCGAAGAGACTTTTATCAATGTCCTCATGATATAAACTCATCTCCTTGATATTTTTATTCTCAACCATTTTCATAGTGTCAAAGAGACTTTGACACTTCTCATCCTGATAATTCAGTGTCTCCTCAAAATAGCCAACTTTTGGATTTAACAGTTGTCTACTATTCATTGGATAGTAATCAATTATGTCTGAGAGATGGGTTTATGTTTCCTAAATGTCAAAATCATTTAGCACATTTTAAAATATCAATGTTTCTTCACATTCTTGTTTATTGCAAAGACATATTTTCCTTCCAAAAGACTTAAGTGTCCTCGAAATCTTTCTTTTCGAGCTGTTGGAGAGACTTTTGAATGCCACTTTGAAGTGTGGTGGTCTGGCTAATATTTTGTGTTTTCCTCATTATCAATTTTTCAGGGAGACTGTAATGTAATTCTCCTTGAAATGGGATTGTTTCATCGAAATGTGTTTCTGGTGATGGATTTAAGGGATGTATGTATTAAGGTAGCGGTGTTGGGAAAGTGATTTTGGTTAATATTTTAGTGGAATGGATTTAGGAAAAATGATGGTTTTGAGGGTTGTTTCTTATGGTATAAAATTAAATGATCATACTAAGGTGGAAAAAATTGATGAAATTTTGGGGTTGAATTTTTATTCCAACACCAAGAACACCAGCAATTCCCTTAGGCATAAAAAAACTACTAGCCCCATAATCTATCATAGAATTATACACTATATGATTTCAAATAATTAGTGAAAGAGAAAAGGGAGGTGGCTTACCACTTTTTTTAAATTCCCTTCCTCTTTGGGTTGCACCAGGCTGATTGATAGAGTAGTTTTCTCTTTTTCTTGTACATCCCCCATTTTTTTAAGTTCCTTTAAAGCCTATTGTAGAAAATACCTCTATGATGGAATAGATAGAGCTTCCCATATAGTGACATTCAGATTGGATTTCTTCATTTTCTCTACTAGGTTAAAAAGAAATTGTTTGGCTTTAGAAGGAAACTTTGTAATAGATTATATTCTCATTGTATGTGTGATCTTAGGTTTCTCCACCACTCATTTAGGCCTATTAATAAGATCATTTGATTGTGGAGTCTCTGCTATACTACCAGTTGGTCCAGTATTTTCATTTTGTTGAGGCTACTGAGAGACTCATTCTTGACCAACCATGGAAGATACACCACCCTACATTTCTCTTTTCTTTGATCTTGTATTCTAGGCTATTGCATTGGTATCTACTTGATTTATACCATAGAAATCCTCTTTGTTAAACAGGCATAGGACAACTAAGAGGGGGGGTGAATTAGTTGTCACACAGATTCAAACTTAAAACTTTATCACTTATTAATTCTTCAACTGCACTATTTTGTTATTAAATATGAGCATGAAACATAAATAATAGAAAGTAAATCAACACAATGAACACTATATTTTTACGTGGAAAACCCAATAATGGAAAAACCATGGTGAGGGTTAACTCACAATATAAAGATTATAAAATTGAATACAGAGGGTCACTACCAAGGGCTCACTACCCAGATGAGGATTCATTGTCCAAATACAAAGGCTCACTACCTACAAAGGACTCATTATCCAATAGGGAGGCTCACTGCCTATAGATACAAAAGAGAACAAAAGATCCAACACAAAATTTAACACACCTTCACAGCTTTGAAAAAGAATTGTAGAAACCTTTAGCTCACTGCCTTTAGGAATCTGACACAATAAAATCAATTGTCACAACTTACTCACACTCACACACTTCTACTCTTATGATTTATGGCTTACTTTCATCACTTCACATCACACTGTCATACAACTTGCTTTTATACCATTCTCAACCTTAGAAGCATTTACCAAGTTTCTTCCCAAATAACCCATTTCATAAATTCAAATTAGGTCAGCAACTCAAAATTCCCACGGTGGAAAGGAATAAAAGTGGACCAATAAAATTATTTTTCAAGATCAAAAATAACATTCTTGAATCAATCACACACTTCCTTAATTAATTTTTTAATTCTTTGAATGAAGTGTAAACACCAGGCTGACCAAACCTAATGAAAACACAAATGAAAAATTATTCAAATGCTTCCCAACATGAAGATGACAACCAAACACCTCAAAATGCTTCAATATTCATGATACTTCATCTCAGACTTCTTTAGATACGTCCATAGTAGAACAATATACTTCATACACTAAATACCTTTCACCAGATCATTTGAACTATGCAAACCTACACTGGAATATGGAAACATGACTTCCAGATTACCAAACTTCAACCTTCTTTTCCAAAACATAGAGAATACCATCATAAGAAAAATTCCAGATCCATAAGATCTGAAACAAACCAGCGAAGGACTACGAAGCAGAAAAATTTCTCCCAATCCATAGAAAATCAACTCTACTAGTAGAACACACATACCGATGGAAAAAAATTTCACATACAATCTCACTAGAAAGTGAAACTCAGAATATATCACCATCAGATCACATAATGAAAAATTCAGAACTACACAGGCATAAGATCAACATAGGAGAAGCACATGACACATACCAGAGCACAATGTGAACACAATCATCACTCTGACTTCTCTTCTTTATTAATTTTCTCAAAATCACTTGGAAACTCATCAACACAACACATCTGCAACCACATAAGATAGCTCCATGTAATCAAAACATCTCAACAATATCTCAACTATAAATGTGCAATCTGTAACATACTAAACAGTGTTGACATCAATGACAACACCACCAGAATAGCCCATATTTGAAAAAATTTCCCCCTTTGTCATTGATGGCAAAAAATGGTGTGAAAAACCATCAAAGACAACAACCTACACAATATTCCGTGAGAACGCCTTCTCTTCTACTACAACTATATTTCACATAAATTTTTCTCTCCCCCTTTGACATTAATGGAAAAGAACAACTATTCTGAGTACTCCCCCTTAGGAGTACACCCATTTTTCAACAATGAAAACTTTTCTACTCCCCCTATGAAGTAGACCCATCTATCAATCCAGATAAATAAATTATAATATGTGAATTCACTGGATTAATGCACCTTCATGTGCACTTAGTTTGGAGGGCCAATGACCCCCAACCTCTCCCTAAGATGTTCAAAAGTATCCTTCAGAAGAGCCTTAGTGAATATGTTTGCAATCTATTCCTTTTTTGTCACATACTCTAATCTAAATTCATTCTCAAACGCTTTTTCTCTCAAAAAATGATATTTGATAGATATGTGCTTTAGTCTTGAATTCTTAACTAGGTTCTTTGAAATATTTATTGCACTAGTGTTATCATAGAAATTAGAAATAGGCTCATCACATACCACTCTAATGTCCTTCAAAGTTTGCTTCATCCACAAAACCTATGTGCAACAGGATTTTGTAGCAATATATTATGCTTTTGTAGTGGGTAAAGAAATCAAGTCTTTCTTTTTACTCAACCATGAAACTAATCTTCCGCCAAGAAAGAAAGCACCATCACTGGTACTCTTCTGGTCATCTATACATCTAGCCTAATTAGCATTTGTGTAAGCACTCAAAGTAAAGCCATCAATAAGAAACATAAAGTACATGTCTCCATTCAGGCTTTCGGTTCTAGACAGACCACAGAGATCAGTGTGAACTAACTCTAGCATTATGGTAGTACAATTTTCTTTTCCCTTAAAGCTACATCTAGTCTGCTTCCCCAACTAAAAACTTATACATATAGTATTAGCAGGTCTTGTGATTCTAGGTAGTCCTCGAACAATCTCTTTTGAACTAACCTTGACCAAGTTATCAAAGTTTACATGTGCCATTCTCTGGCCCCATAACCAAATTTCAGTGACTTGAGATACTAGGCACTGACTGTCAACTCCCTTCAACTGATAGATATTTCCATGAATTCTTCTTCTAGTTGCAACCATATCTCCATTTTTGAATCCTTTCCCGATTTCACAGGTATTTTTCTAAAACACAAGTTTAAAGCCATTGCTCCACATCTGACCAACACTTAGAAGGTTATGCCTTAAACCCTTTGCATAATGTACATAATTAGTATTGTGCACTCCATCAAAACTAATTGAATCTTTACCATAGATCTTAGCTCCTAAATCATCACTGAACATAACTAAACCACCATCATATTTTTCAAGTTTAGTGAACTTACACTTATCTACAGTCATGTGATTTGAACATCCACTATCAATTACCTAATAGTCTTCATCTTGTCTCGCATGAAAAGCGGTAACCAAAGAACCTTCCATCATATTATTCTTAACCTCTAGAGCATTATTACTTACACATTTTCCAGAGTTAGTGGATACAAATTTATTTTCCAAAGCTAAGAAGAAGCATTCACTATCATCAACCTCATTGTCAGATTCATCTTCAAAAATACTTGCCTCTTTCTTAACATAGTACAGCTTCTTATACTTCTTATCCTTCCTATCCTTATCCTTATAATCCTTTTTCTTTTTATGTGTAGCCCTATTCAGACATCTTGAAGCATAATGACCAATGTTAACATAGCTAAAACATTTAAAGGGTAACATACCTTTATACTTTTTGGTCCCTTTCTTTAATTTCCCGGTGAAGTTTACTTCCAACTCTCCATCATCGCTATCTGGTTCTTCAATCTTCAAATCCTTAAATTTCATTTGTATATTCTATTTTTCCTTGTCATCTTTTCAAAACTTCCTTATTTCAAATGCTTGCAAGGTTCCAAACAACTCTTCTAGAGTGTAATTCTTAGGATCAAACATTTCTTCAATAATTGAGATCTTGTTACTGTAACATTCTAGTAAGGTGATCATGATCTTCTCGATTATATCTTCATATGATAGTTTTCCACCTTGATTTCTAACTTCATTTACTCTAGTTCAACTCTCTGAAAGAAAATTGTAAATTCTTCACCATCTTCCATCTTTAGGTTCACAAATTTTCACTTTGCCACCAACCTCTTTGTCAATTTCACCTTTTCATTTCCTTCATACATGCCTTTGAACTTCTTCCAAACTTCATATGTAGTATCCAGAGAATTAACCTTAACTCACTCATTTTAAGATAAACCACTACAAATTTCATACGCCGCCTTCTCATTTTCTTCACAAGAAGAGATCTCATTTGTAGAATTAACAACACCAAACATAGGTGTATACTTTGTCTCTACAGCCTTCTAGGTCTTGAAACTAAGAGAGATAATATATCCTCTCATTTGTCCCTTCCAATCATTGTAGTCAGTTCCATCAAACATAGGTGTTGACAATGGTTTTACTCAATGTAAACAGATCGAATAAAATCTCCACAGAAAAGACTGCGAAGAGCCTATCCTTCTTGAAAGATATGGAGCAAAGACAACCTAAGGGAAAATTCTGCATTTACAGAGCAAAGATTGACTTTCCTTCAATCCCAAGTCTTCAATAACTAGGTCATGGTTGCACTAGGGTCACTCTCGAGTAATGATGTGATAATTGTTGTTAATATCAAAGGGACTACAATTATTTCTAGATTTGCTAAGAATTACAAACATTTCAAATAAAACTTCATTTCAATCATCAAATAACATCATGAAATTGAAAGATTCAACATAATAATTCATGAATATCACATATTCTTTGCTATCACTTAAGTATATTTAGCATTAAGCATTCAACAATTTCGTGGAAAATAAAAGATTTTCAAGAAAATTATTTCCATTCACTTATATTTTTTTTGAAAAATTTCAAAAATATTAAACATCTATTCTAAAACAAAATAAAAAAATACTAAAAAATAAAGGTTTCTCCCAGTTATTCTCCATGGATTCCCCAAAGAATTAATCAAAACAGAGCAAACCACTTTATATTTCACCAGATTGCTTCATAGCCATGTATAAAATAGTATAAGCTTTTAAAGAGAGGGGTTTCATTTATGGACACCGAGTAGGTTCTATATGTACCCTTAAACAGTGCAACATACAGTCTTGTTCGACCAAACTTACAAAACTAGCTACAAAAGATACTTAGATAGTTAGCTATTCATAAAGCAGTGATATCAATTAATATCTACACGCATACAAAGTTTTACGTCGGGATGGTTAAGAAAACATGAAAAAAGAAAAAAACTTAAAATAACTTTTTTCTCCTTTGACATCCACAAATTTTGAACTTAAAATAAAAATGTGGGAGGAGATGGCCTTTTATAGAAACAAGGCACCCAAAATTTCAACTTAAAATTTTATCCAAAGAACAAAAAACAACTAATTAGAATGTGTCACATGGCATATGCGAAATGACATCAAGACCATTCTAGAATAAGTCAAAGCTTTGACTTTGTCCACATCAACATTTTTCTTCATACCTCAACACAAACGCTTTATCTCCATCAAGGCTACCAACTTCTTTTCAAAATACCACAATGAGAAACACCTATCAGGACCGAGATCAACCTTTAGATTAAAAAAAATTAAAACAATAAATAAACTCCATTATATTTCTGGTATCGGGTATCTGGTCCTTTCCATTTTGCCTATGACTCGGGCTTCAAGATTCTTCCTTCTTTGTTTAACTGATACTCTCGGAAAGCCCTTAATACTTGATGTATGCACTCTTTTGAAATTCTTCATATCACTCTCTAGGTGAGCTTGAGCCTGGTATATTCTTCAGTTACTCAAAGTATGATGTCATTTTTCTATGCTTTGCTTGTTTCATACTTGACTATAACATTTTTGCACAGTATTATTTCATCAATAACCTCTCATTCGAATAATTGAATAGGATCTTCATTTATCCTTTCTATCTATTCCTTAAAAGCTTTGGCTTCCTTTCCCTTTTGTCCTAATGTTTAAGGATCAAAGCCTTGACATGTCAATATTTCAATAAATTCTTGATTTTCACTAATCAATCTTCTGCACTCAACATCGACTCTTTCAAATCCTTCAATTCAATGTATTATCATGTCACCTTCCCATTTAAGCCATTTCTTCCATTTTCTTGGTAATGAGACTTCATGTCTTGATATTACATTATTCTCTATTAACTCTTGGATGTATGACTGTATGAGAATTTCAATATTTCGCTTTTCATCTATGACCTGTTCTTGGTGAAATTTATATTCATCTTCAAATATTTTCAATTTCTCTGAACAATGATATGATTCCTTATACTTTCTTATTGCATTTGTAATAAGTTCATCTCCTTGCTTTAGCTAGTATTCAATCCATTCTTCAAATATATTCATCTCATGGCGAACTGCAACAATGGCATCCACTTACTCTTGTGACATCAATATCGGATGTTGGGGTAATTTAGCTTGTTCTCGACTAGATAAAGTCAATGAATTGATAAATTGTTCCAAGGTAGCAACCCGTTCCTTTAATTCTCTTTTATTTTGTTTATATTTCTGTACTCTGGAAATAGTAGCATTTAAATTCACTTTTAGTCCATCTAATTCTTGTTGCCAAGATGAATGTCCAAGATTAACACTTGTAATCTTATACTCCTTAGGCGTTATCTCATCTCTATCTTTATCAATTTTTGAAGTGGCTAGCTGAATGGTTCTATTTCCATCTGCATTCTTCTGTATGGCATGATTTGTCTTCACTTTGTGCCTAGGTTTAGGAGTACTTACTTCTTGTATAAAATTATTAAGATTTAGAGGTAATATTTCCACTTCCATTGGAGAAGCTAATTCTCTAATTGACCAATTAGGTGTATCACCATCTTGTTGTACCTCTGTAACCTTTACTTTTCTCTATTTATTACTTGATTCAAGAACTTCCTCTCTTTGACTTGCCATATTTTCTGAAATGGGGATTTCTTTAGCAATATCTGGTATAGATTCATAATTAATAGGCTCTAACATTGCCTCCTTTGTTTGGAGATTTATATTTTGTTGTCTATCCAATTTTTTTGATTCATCTCTCTGAACATTATCTTCTTCATTTACTGCTACACTAGGATTCTCTTCATTTTCAGTTCCACCTCTTGCAAACTATGTAGCGTCTTCTTCTAAAATTTCAGTTTTAGCATGGCCTTTATCTATTCATCAAAGACCCGCGAGTATTCATTAACATTTTGTACATTCCCAAAAGAAGGTTGGGAATCAAGAGTGTCTTCAAAAATATTTCATCAATAGGATTTTTTTCTGCATTTTCCCCTATTTCCATTTCAAGTACACTAGAGTTTCCTACCTCTAAGGTGAGTGTTCCTTGAATAAATTCTTCTTCAATATTTATGGGGTTAGAGCTCATATCCTAAATTTATTCTACCAGTGGTTTTACCATGGGCTTATCTTTAGACTTCTTTTCTTTCACTTTCTTCCTCATAGCACCCCATTTATCTATTTGTTCCTTAATTATGGCTTCATCTTCTTCAAAAATTGTTGGTGTGAATAATTGTCTTGTACCTAGCTTATTCATTCACTAGGTAATTAGGGGACATAATTCACATGGTTAAGTTTACTTAGGTAAAAGATTCTTTCTAGAAGTCTTAGTTGGCATTTCTAGAACTTATCTTATCTAGCTAGGATGCATCATTTCCTAGGTGATTAGGTTGTTGGTTGTCTCATGTCATAGGATCATGACATTTGTCAACATTATATTCATACCTATCTCTCAACCTTGCCCATATAAGCAAGGCATCTCATGTACATTTGTATTCAAGTTGATCAAGCAATCAATCAATCTTGCATTGTGAAGCAAGCTTTCTTGCCATTCTCTCTCTTGTGGAAGTGGTTTTGGTCGCAACTGATCTTGGGGGTGTTGAGGAGTCACCATCAACTCCTACAAAAATTTCCTCTAAATCCATAGGAGTCCCACCCAATGCTTGCTACATACTAGACTTATTAACAAAAGATGCAAACCTAGTTTGTGTACCAACATTCCTTGTTGCTCTTGTTTCTTCTTCAATAGTTACTCTTGTTCTGGGTCTAGATGTAGAGGAAGATGCACCTTTAGGTCTTATTTTTGATTTATCTTTACCTGTCTCTGCATCTTTCTATTTATCTGATAATTTTATGGGAACGTCCTATCTTATTGCTTCAAGGGTTCTTTCTTCAATTCTAACACCTAGAGTAGCCTTACTAGTCTTTCTTTTCTTCTTCATAGTCTCTCAAATTGTAAAAGCAGTTTCATTTGTTTGTTTTCTTCTTTTATCTTCTGAGAAGATGGGTTCAATTCCTTTTTCTCTCAAACTTTTGCAAAAATCATTAATCCAGTGTTGAGTATACCTTAGGAATAGCCTAGTAAAATCATCAATTGATGTCATGTCTTCATCATCAATACCTAGGTCTAGAATAGGTTCATCATATACCCTATCATTATTGTAAAACTCGTTCAACACCTAACCATCATCTTCTTCCAATTGGTATAGGATATCATAGAGCTTGATCATTCTAGCAAATTCTAAAATCATTCTTTGATACTGTCTTCTTCTTATCATGTGATTTTCTTCACAGTTAAGCCAATAATCTTCTAAATGAGGCACATGAGCATGAAAACCAGCTATATTTTTAGCAATATTTCCTTCAATATCATAGTACACTCTTTGGAGTAGGAATTCTTCAAAATGCTAGGTCCTTAGTTCTTCACACAAATCAACTACTATAATTGCATTGCACTTGTAATTTCCTATTGTGATGGGAAATTCAAAAGAGGCATTTTTGTGAGCATGGCTATAAAGGGCCTGAGATGGTTTTAACTGTCACTAATTCTAATAAATTAATTTTATCTGTAGGATACCTAGGCAACATGAATGGGTATGCATCAAATCCCTCCACACTAATGTAGGAGTAAGTTGGGAACTGTATGTACCACCCTCGCATAGGTTGAATGGCACTTTGCACTTCCAGGGATAGTATCTTAGATTTATCATCTTCCATTGTCCTCACCAATTTCATGGAGAACTAATCATTAACTTTTCTATAATCATCTCTATACTCGTGAAAAATGATCTAGGGTAAATGTGCATATATCAGACTATTGCCAACTTGCATGCCCATAGTACCAATTTGTTTTAATCCTTGTTTACTGGCTCTCATAGCACAAGAGTAAATAACATATGATGACATGTAGAAGCATCTGGTTTTTGAGAATGTAGTAATTTGTTCATGTAATCTGTCACTTATTAATTTTCCCTAGTGCAACTCCATAGGAACTTCTATCATGCGGGATATTATCACAAACATCTAGGGTTCAAATTTTCTTGCATCTCTCAAACCAACTACTCTGCTCAGCAAAGTTATAATGTCTTGCACTTCTTGTTTAAACATAGAACTCTGAATTACCTTGTTCTTTAGTGTGATTGGATGTTGGCACCATTGGGTACTCATAATTTCTCTTTTACGCTCCTTAGAGCTCTAATAGATCTTAGCCTTGGCTTTCAAGTCAACATTGAACATCTGTGTGTAGGAGGCGAGACCAAATGTATACATGATTCCTTTTTGAGACAAGTGTACATAAATTCTTCCCTCTTTCTCAACAATCCTTTTGGCTTGGTTGTAATAGTTTATGCATTGCATAACTAATTTAGGAGCTTCCATTGCTAGTGAAACCCCTCCTGCTAGAGGTAGCCCATTTGATATGACATTTCTAGTACATTGGGTATCATATTCTTGCAACAGTCATGAATGTATTTCAATGTTGGAATACCATCCCATGTGGGTGTCTGTAACCAATACATTAGTGGGTACTGCTTGTGAATTGTAGTACTTGAATTCATTTTCTACTCTTGCATCAGAAGTGCTCATTTAGGATATAATGTGCTTTGCAATTTTTAGAACATTTGTCTTGTGTGTGAGTTAGGGTTAAATTTAACGAAAACTTACATTCCATAAAATTTTCAATTTAATTTTTTGATTAAATTTAATGACACAGAGAAGAATTTAAAATTTTAATTTTAGAAAGAGAAAATACCATTATCAAAATTTTCTAGCTTGAGAAACTCTTACCAAAGTATCAGTTATTCAAGACATTCCTGGTTCTGGTTAAAAATGGTGATTCTTTAGGATGCAAATTCAAAACCCTTGGTAGTTGCGACTTAGTTTCTCAAAATTTTACCTATGTTTGTGCGCCAATGTTGCTTCATGAATTCAATGTCTTTAGCAAATTTGCAATATGACATGAAATGGAGTGTTGTCAAAGCAATTGCATGTTTAAAGTGGTGCCAGGTACATAGATAGTTTTCCACATTCATTAATTACCTATTTTTTCACATTAATTCCTACAATAAAGGTGAAATCATTATGGATTATGGTTCAAATCATGAAAACCTAGATTTTTATGCTAGCTCACCACTTGAGAAGAAAGACAACATGGTGATCATACATGGCAATTATATGTTACGCTAATTATTTTGAAGGTATATGTCATTAAAGATATGTGATTGATTGATGATCACTGGGGTGGAGGCTTTTGGTACTTCTTTTGGAAGGATCAAACACTGGTATCCAGGAAATACTTTCTGGGAAAGAGAAAACTAGAACAAGAGAAAGACCGGGAACCAAAATTGAAAAATAAACTTGATGAAATTTTAAAGCAGACTTTCCGGTTTCTAACTTTTACATCAAAGAAACAATAAAACACCAGACTCCTATAAAAGATGAGATTACCGAGATTATAAAATTTGATCAATGAAATACTGAGTGGAGCTAGAATCTTTTGAAGATACAAAATCTTTTAGCTCAATATAAAGAGGCCAAGTGAAACTAAAAGAGAAAGACCAACAACGGACTGAGCATCAAAACAATGCCAAGGAGAGCAAAAAAAACAAAACAAAAATTACTGAGAAAAGAAAAAAGGGGGTCCACATTTTGCTAAGGGGAAAAATGGGGCATGTTGTGAGACCACACAACAACTAGCAACCAAAAAAAAAAAAACAAAAAAATAGAAAGTCAATTCCAGCTTTAACATCAATGTTCCAACTTTCTTTAGTATTGTAATTATAAATTATGGGATCCTTATTCCATCTTCAAATTTTAATTTGGTTAGCATGAAAAATTAAGTATTACCAAGCTCACGTGTGTGCAATTAATTATTTCCGCTAGAGTAAACCTAGAAATAGCAACCATTTACAATAATCTACATAATATGACAATTCCTTTTAAGACAACCAGGGATAGATCCTTGTTGCCAGTCAAGCATCCATAGCCCTGAGAAGGTTATCTCTATAATTCCCCCAAACATAGCTCTACTTCTGGTTAGGCATCCATAGCCCCAGTAGAGTTATTTGGATAGCCTAAAGAGTTGATATCACTTTTTTTTTTGGAATATAACAATGATAGCTCATTTTCAATTTTGATATTGCAATAATAGCTCATCTATCAACTTGTAAGCATTGAAGCACCGCTATTAGGTTGGGAATTACAGTGGTAGGAAAGGTAGTCTTTTCATCTTTCAATTAATGCAAACACCTGTTATCCCAAATTTTATTAGAATGATTTAAATGTATTCGTTTGTAGCTCAACATCAACTGAATAATTCATGCTAATCAAAGTACATAAAATTAAACAATTCTTGAACAATTTATAAATGGAAAACTATTTCCAGTCAGAATAGAGCTTAAAGTTTTGGAGTTGACATTCTATTGACTTGTAAACCTTCAATGATTGCCAATTAATGTAAGGTAAAATGATGCAATACCAAAAAAAAAAACAAAACAAAGCAAACCAAAAAAAGAAACTATTTACAAAAAAAACTATTTACAAAAAAAAAACTATTTACAAAAAAACTATTCACATAAAAAAAACTATCTGTCTATGACTAGAAATAATGCTTTAGAAACTTTCCATTCACATGCAATGGGATATATTCGCCAGTCAAGGAATTTAATCTATAAGTTCTATCACCCAAGATGTCAAAAATTTGGTATGGGCCTTCCATGATCTGTTAAACTTACCATGTTCATTTTTTTGTTCATGAGCTTTATTCCAATATAGGACCAAATTGTATATTCTGAAAGTCTTTAATTTATCACACTTATCAAACCATATTTTCACTATGGATTGATGTTTAGCAAAATGATCTATGGCTCATGTACAATTCTCACGTAAATCCATCAATTGCAACAATTGAGCTTCTGTTTGATCATCTAATCCAATATATTCTTGTGCAAACTACCAAGTAGGGATTTTAAAGTTTATTGGTATTATAGGATCTACCCATAGACTAAATGATAAGGAGAATTCCCTAATTCATTTTTCATCCTAGTACAATCTACCCAAAGGGAGAACTTTAACAAAGAATGTCATTCCCTAGGGTTCTTTTCAATCAATTTTCTAATTATATCCAACAAATTCTTATTTGATGTTTCAACTAATCCATTTCCCTATGGATAATAATTAGATGAAAATTTTAATGTTATGCCATATTCAAATGCCCAATTATAAAATTTCAATAAAGCAAAAGTAGGGCCATTGTCACATGCCAATGTGTATGGAGTTCCAAACCTGATGATAATGTTTTCTTCCAAAAATTTTATGACCACATCGGTAGTGCATTGCTTTTTGGGGCATGCCTTTTTCCATCGAGTATAATAGTCTATGGCAGTCAATATGAATATATGACCAACAAAAGATGGAGGATTGATATTTCCAATAAAGTCTAATCCCCAATGTGAAAAAGGATGCATCTCCATCACTGATTGCAATGGTTCAACATTGAATCTTCCTTTATCTGATGTTGTTTGGCATGTATGACAGTGTTTAACATGTTCATAAGTATCTTTAAAGATCATGGGTCAGTAGTATCCAACTCTTAAAATGAGGTGTGTAGTAGCTAAAGGTGCTCCACGAGTTGTTCCAAATCTATCATGTAGTTCTTGTAACACTTTATCAAATTTTGTTCTATTTAAACATCTTAAATAGATTCCTTCATTATTTATTTTAAATAGAACCCCTCCCTTAATCATGTAACTCCATGATTTTATCTTGAGGGATCTTCTTTGATTCCTTTGCAAATGATCAGGGAAAGTGTGGCTGACTAAATAATGCCAAATGTATGAATACCAATCTTCTTGATCTTTTTCATCCAATGTGTATTGTTGACAAGTGAGATTTGGAGATCTATTTATGCAATAGATTTAACCAAAGATTTTCCTTAGACCAACCTCATGGGTATGATGTCTAAATCATATTCTTGTAATATGGTAACCCATTTAGCTCTCTTTTCTCCGAGTTCACTCCGTGTTAACAACATTTTAATAGTCGAATCTGGGACAATAGCTTTAACTATGCTCCTAAGGATATAGTGTTTGAACTTGCGTAAAACTTTGACTAGAGAAAAATCTTGCTTTTTAGCATCTATGTATCTCAATTCTGCTTCCTTGAATGGAGCGCTCATAAAAGCAATTGGTTTTTCTTCTTTACTTTTTCCTAATTCTGTGTTAATACTGTTGCACAAGTGTGACCAGAAGTGAATGAGTAAATATAAAAAGTTTTAACATAATCTAGACTTACCAATACCGGTGCTTCTATGATTGCAGTCTTTATAGTCTCGAAGGTGATCTTAGCTTCATTCATCCACTCTATTTTGTCATCTTTCTTTAACATATCATTGAGTGGCTTCACTATTCGGTGAATCAACGTAATAAATTTCTGAGCAAAGTTAATCTTACTGAAATATGACTTCAATTCTTTTCTACTTCTTGGGAGCTATAATTTGAGTAATGTGTTCACTCTATCTAGGTTGATTGAAATACCATGTTTAGAAATGCTATTTCCCAGTAACTTTCCTTCAGTAAGCCCGAAAAATACATTTTTTGGGATTTAGGGAAAATCGATAAGTTTTGCACTTCTGTAATATCACTCTAATATCTCAAACATGATCTTTTCTATCTTTAGAAAGTACTATAAGGTCGTCCATGTAAATAATGATGCATTTTCTTATCAATTCTTGAAAAGCATAGTCCATGGCTCTCTGGAATGTATCTCCAACATTTATTAATCCAAATGGCATCCTTCTATAAGAAAAATTTCCCCAGTTAGTAGTGAAAGTTGGTTTCATCCAATCTTCCCTTGCTACCATTACTTGTTTATATCCAAAAAATACATCCAAAAAGGACATCATTTGTGAACCATTAACTATTTGTAACTCTTCTTCAAGTGAGGGTAGTGGATAATTGTCTTTTTCAGACGCTTTGTTAAGATTCTTGAAATCTACACACAATCATATATCTCCATTCTTTTTACTTACAGGGACTAAATTTTCCACCCAAGTAGAATGTCAGATTGGAAAAATTATCTTGGTTGACAACAATTTTTGAACTTCCTTTTGAATTAAAGGCTCTAAGAGTTCATTTACTAGATGTTGTTTCTGTCAGAAAGGTTTCACATTAGGCTTCAATGGTACAATATGTGTAACGATGGAAGTGTCATATGTCTTCAAGTCTTCATATGTCCATGCTATGACTTTCCAACAATCTTTAAGTGCCTGAGCAATATTTCTTTTCTCTTCTTCAGTACAAACCTTCCCTATGAGTACATTGTAGGATCCTCTTTAGTATGCAAGTTATACAAATCGGATAGTCCTCCTTCACTTTGAGGTAAATATTTTTTTCTGAGTATCTGGTCAATATCAAACAATCATTCTAACTCAATTATTCCTTTCAAGATGTTATTGTCTTTGGCTTGAGTCAATTCTTCATCTTGAATTTCACTATCAGGGTGATCTATCTCTTCAATGATTTGTGCTTCGAAAATACCATAATTAGTAATGAATTCCAATATGTGCTTGTCATCTTCAAACACTTGTAAATTATTGACATTATTAGGAACTAGGGGTGATTGTATCAATTCAACTATAAATATTTTTAGATCTAAGGTCTCTAAAGGTTCCAAAGTACTAGCATCAGTAGCTAGAGCATCGTCTCTCTGAGTGAATCTTCTAGGAATATGAGTAATATTAAATGCGTTGAAATCTTCAATAAAATCCCATACTCTATGTCGATAATTGGATAATATTTCATAGTAGAAAATATATTGCTTTCATAATTTTTTAACTACCAACTCTGAATCACCAAACACTTTAATGATTCTAACTTTCTTCTTGATTGCTAAGATCAAGCCATGTATAAGTGCTTCGTATTCTGCCATATTTTTAGTACATTGAAAATATAATTGATATGTAGCAAGAAAGGACTTACCTTGTTGATTGATAAGTTCCACTCTAATTCCAATTCCTTGTTTTTATTTTGATCCATCAAATTTAAGAATCCAAAGTTGATCATTTGTATTCAATATTTTACCATTTTTTGACATCATCATATAAATCTTTTCATTCTGTAGGTTTTGATCTTTATTTTTACACATTTCTAGCTCAATTATTTTGAAATCATCATGTTCTGGACAATATTGACTTTCAATTCTATGGATTATCTCCAGAAACATCATACAACTCTTTTTTGAAAGTGCAACATTATGCAATCTGCACCAGTCCTACAATAACAAATCTTTTAGTGAAATTTTACTTTTAATATTCTCTTGAGCTTTAGCAATAATGTTCTTTTGAAATTTTTCATAAGGACTATTCTCTTCCTCAAAAGATTCACAATTTGATTTGATTAAAAAATTTGTTCCAAGAGTTAGTTCGTTAGATTTCCTAGGATCACAAGTGAAAACTTCCTCAATTTTAACTCCTGAACTGCGTATTTTATAAACTCCTGGTTCTACATCGATATATAGAACTTCATTTTTCTTATTATAGTCTATGATCATGTATTTCATGTGAGGTTCTCTTTCAATCCTAATTTTATTAGGCACTCCTTTCCATGGTAACCACATGTGTGAGAAATCGGTAGCCATGTGACTAGTCTCTACTTAAAAGCATACAATAGGTATCAGGTATCTCCACAACTTGAATGTTCATATAATATTGGATCCTGGGATTGGAGGCCAATTGCATGTGGATATTAGTCAACTCTCCTACTGCATTTACCTCTGTCTTGTCAAGTTGAGTGACTTTCATTAAATAATTTGCAAGATTTAACCCCAATGTTTGACATATGGATAATGACACCATGTTAGTAGAAGCTGTAGAGTATACTAAGCAATTATGAAGATTCTTACCAAATATTCTCAAAGTGAGAAAAAATGGTGGGGACTCTAGTTTACCTTTGTAAAAGGATACTTGTGCATCAACTATGGGAATGATGTTCTTATCTTTTGCTTTAGCTTGACTATCTTTCACTTGAATGTCCTTGGATTTGCTTTCTTTGTGAAAATATTGTAAAGTGTTTAGGAAAGCTTTCTTGATTATAGGTGTATTAAGCAATTCTAATAGAGAAAGGATAATCTTTACTTTCTTGATTTCTTCTGCTAAATAATTATTCAAAGTTTTTTGATCAGTGGGATCTATCTTTTCACCTTTTGAAACATTTAATGAATTGTAGTGAGAGGTCACCTTGGGTAACCCAGGATTATTGCTTGATTTTTCATCAGGTGGAGTGTTAAAGTTATTAAGCAAGATGGATGTTTTAAAGGCTTGTTGAATCTACCTTCACTATTAGTGTTATTCCTCATGTTGTAATTATGTCCCTTCTGATACTGTTGAAAGGCATGTATTTCATCCATTTCTTTTGAAGGCTCATTTTCATCCTGATAAGGAAAAGTGTATGTCTACAAAGTCATAGTCGAATTATCACCTTCATATCTATGAGCATGACTTGTGATAGTTGAAGGTAATTTGAAATGTTCATAACTTTCCAAGACTAAAGCGGAGTCATATCCTACTAGAACTGATTCATTTCCTTTAGGAGGTTGAGAATTGCAATGCTTATTATAATGAGTAGCAACAAGGAAAATATCTGAAGTGATTTTAAATTGTGAACAATCCACATCAGAATGAGCATTTGTATTATGAGTTCTACACCAATTTTTTATTGTAAGGTCAGCTAAGTTCACCTTTGATGTAAAATTTTCATCAGTTGAATCAAGATTTTCTAAAGTTGTTGATACTCCCCCATTATTAGGGCATGTATTCCATGGTCTAGGTGGCCTGGGAGCATTATACATTCGATTTTGAGAATATTAATTTTTATTTATTAATTGTGTAACCTCTATGGTAAGTCTTTTGAGTTGAGATGTAACTTCTTTCATGTCTTCCTTTTTGTCAGAAATCTTGACATTTTTATTTTCTTGAGTTTGCGAGAAAAAAGAGTTTCCATTAGGACGTAGCTATGTAATAGCTGGACTAGGGCGAGGGACTAAAGCTTGACTATTTCTTGATTAAAATAAAGTATTTTGACAAAATTTCCCATTGCGGACCACTGCAGGATAGACATTAGGAGTCAGAGGATGAACTATAGGGACTCCATTTGCATTCAGGGTAGGGTAAATATTCAATCCATTTCTGCCATTCATGGATGATCCATTTCCAAGATGTTTCATTTCTAAATTTACACTTACGACTTTAGCATAGGATTTTGGTAGAGTAGTGGGAGGATTAGCTCTTTGCTTCACAAACATAGTAGTTAAAGGATCTACTATTGTATAATAAACTACGATAGCAGACAAATTATCCACTACATAAGGTACTTGTAACCTAGAATAATCCTTTTGAAATCTGTCATTAAAATTGGTTATGTGTTCCCCCTCAAATCTCTTAATCTACGTGAATTGTTGGTATAGCAAGGCAAGATTAGTAGGTGTTCTAAACCTAGCTAAAAATTGAGTTTCTAGATCTTGCCATGATCTAATGGAATTACGAGGCAAATTGATATACCACTAGTAAACTTCATCACTCAAAGTATATGGGAACAATCAACACAAATCTTCATGTTGAATTCTTGCTCGAAAACATGTATCTTTGAATTTATTGATGTGCTCTTTAGCATCTTGTGGAAATAATACTTAGGACACAACTTGTCAGGATTTTTGATAAATCGTTATATATAAAAAATTGAATCGGTGACTCCACATTAAAGAATTCCATCACTATATGAGATGATTATGTAACAATGGTTGGAATCTTTGGAATTGCAGTTAAACTTGCAAAATTTTGAGGTCTAGATGATGTCCAACCACTAAGTTCAACTAAGGTCAGTCGAGGATCACTAGACCGAGATCTAGTGGTTCTACAAAAATCTAGTTTAAACCCTAACAAAACCAAAAATAACAACAATATGCCCTCCTTCTAGCACCAGTTCTTGTTGACAATGGTTTTACTCACAGTAAACAAATTGAATAAAATATCAACAAACAAGACTGTGAAGAGCCTATCCTTCTTAAAATATATGGAACAAAGAAAACCTAAGGGAAAATTCTACATTTACAGAGCAAAGATTGAATTTCATTCAATCCCAAGTCTTTGATAACCAGGTCATGGTTGCACTAGGGTTGCTCTCAGGTAATGATGTGATAATTGATGTTAATCTCAAAGGGACTACGATTATTTCTAGCTTTCCTAAGAATTACAAAAATTTCACATAAAACTTCATTTCATCAATAAGTAACATCATGAAATCAAAATATTTAGCATAATATTTCATGACTATCACAAATTTTTTGCTATCACTTAAGTAGATTTAGCATTAAGAATTCAACAATTCATGGAAAATAAAAGACTTTCAAGAAAATTATTTCCATTCACTTATATTTTTTTTGAACATTTTCAAAAATATTAAACATCTATTCTAAAACAAAATAAAAAAATACTAAAAAAAAAAGTTTATCTTGGTTATTCTCCATGAATGCCCCAAAGAATTAACCAAAATAAAGCATACCACTTTATATTTCACCAGATTGCTTCACAGCTATGTATAAAACAGTGCAAGCTTTTAAAGAGAGGGGTTTCATTTATGGACACCGAGTAGGTTCTGTATGCCCCCTTAAATGGCACAACATATAGTCTTGTTCGGCTGAACTTACAAAATGAGCTACAAAAGATATTTAGATAGTTATCTATCCATAAATCTTTGATATCAATTAATGTCTACATGCATACAAATTTTTACGCCATCAAATGGTTCAGAAAATAGGAAAAAAGAATAAAACTTAAAAGAAGTTTTTGCTCCTCCGACATCCACAAATTTTGAACTTAAAATAAAAATGTGGGAGGAGATGGCCTTTTATAGAAACAAGGCAGCCAGAAGTTCAACTTAAAAGTTTATCCAAAGAATGGGAAACAACAAATTAGAATGTGTCATGTGGTATATGCCAACTGTCATCAAGAACATTCTAGAATAAGTCAAATATTTGACTTTTTCCATAGCAACATTTTTCTTCATACTTTAGCACAAACACTTTATCTCCATCAAGGAGACTAGCTTCTTTTGAAAATACTAGAATGAGAAATACCTACCGGGACTAGGATCAACCTGTAGATTAAAAAAATTAAAACAACAAATAAACTCCATTATATTTTCAATATCCGGTCCTTTCCATTGTACTTATGACTTGGGCTCCAGGATTCTTCCTTCTTTGTTTAACTGATACTCTCAGAAAGCCCTTAATACTTGATGTATGTGATCTTTTGAAATTCTTTATATCGCTCTCCAGGTGAGCTTGAGCCTGGTATATTCTTCAATTACTTGAATTATGATGTCATTTTTCTATGCTTTGCTTGTTTCATATTTGACTATAACATTTCTGCATTGTATTATTTCATAAATAACCTCTCATTTTAGAAATTGAATAGGATCTTCATTTATCCTTTCTATCCATTCCTTGAAAGCTTTGGATTCCTTTCCCTTCTATCCTAATGTTTGAGGATCAGAGCCTTGATGTGTCAATATTTCAATAAATTCTTGATTTTCACTAATTAATCTTCTAGAATCAATAGTGACTCTTTGAAATCCTTCAATTCATTGTATTATCATGTCACCTTCACATTTTAGTTGTTTCTTCCATTTTCCTAACAATGAGACTTCATGTCCTAATATTACATTATTCTCTATTAACTCTTGGATGTCTGACTGTATGAGAATTTTAATATTTTGCATTTCATCTATGACCTGTTCTTGGTGAAATTTATATTCATCTTCAAATCTTTTCAATTTCTTCAAATGATGATATGCTTCCTTATACTTTCTTATTTCATCTGTAATAAATTCATCTCCTTGATTTACTGAGTATTTAATCCATTCTTCAAATATATTCATCTTATGACAAACTGCAACAATGGAATCAACTTGCTCTTGTGATATCAATACTGAATGTTGGGGTAGCTCAGCTTGCTCTCGACTAGATAAAGTCAATGACTTGATAAAATGTTCCAAGGTAGAGACCCGTTCCTTCAATTCTCTTTTCATTTGTTTATATTGATGTACTCTGGCAACAATAGCATTTAAATTCACTTTTATTTCATCTAATTCTTGTTGCCAAGATGAATGTCCAAGATTAACACTTGTAATATTATACTCCTTAGGCATTATCTCATCTCTATCTTTATCAATTGTCGAAGTGGCTATCCGAATGGTTCTATTTCCATCTGCATTCCTCTGTATGGCATGCTTTTTCTTTGCTTTGTGCCTAGGTTTAGGAGTACCTACTTCTTGTATTAAATTATTGAGATTTAGAGGGAATATTTTCACTTCCATTGGAGAAGCTAATTCTATGATTAACCAATTAGGTGTATCATCATCTTGTTGTAGCTCTATAACCTTTTCTTGTCTTTTTTTATTGCTTGATTCAGGAACTTCTTCTCTTTTACTTGCCATATTTTCTGAAATGGGGATTTCTTTAGCACTATCTAGTATAGATTCGGAATTAACAGTGTCTGACATTGCATCCTCTATTTGGAGATTTATATTTTCCTATCTATCCAAATTTTTTGATTCATATCTTTGAACATTATCTTCTTCATTTACTGCTACACTAGGATTCTCTTCATTTTAAGTTCCATCTCCTACAAACTGTGTAGCGTCTTCTTCTGTAATTTCAGTTTCAACATGGCCTTTATCTAATTCTTCAAAGACTTGTGAGTATTCATTAACATTTTGTACATTCCCAAAAGAAGGTTGTGAATGTAGAGTATCTTCAACAACTCTTTCATCAATAGGATTTTTCTTTGCATTTTCCCCTATTTCCATTTCAATTACACTAGGGTTTCCTGCCTCTAAAGAAAATGTTTCTTGAATAAATTCTTCTTCTTCAATATTTATGGGGTTGGAGCTCATATACTAAATTTATTCTACCACTGGGTGTACCATGGGCTTATCTTTCGACTTATTTTCCTTCACTTTCTTCCACATAGAACCCTATTTATCTATGTGTTCCTTAATTCTAGCTTCATCTTCTTTAGAAATTACCTCTAAAGCTATAGGAGTCTCGCATACTGCTTGCTTCATACTAGCCATATTAACACAAGGGGGAGAGGTGAATAATATTGTAGCTCCCTGAGATGTAGACCTGGTTTGTGTACCAACATTCCCTTTTCCTCTTGTTCCTTCATCAATAGTTACTCTTGTTTTGGGTCTAGCTGTAGAGGAAGATGCACCTTTAGGTCTTACTTTTGATTTATCTTTACCTGTCTCTGCATCTCTTTGTTTATCCGATAATTTTATGGGAACTTCCTATGTTATTACTTCAGGGGTTCTTTCTTCAATTCTAACACCTAGAGTAGTCTTACTGGTCTTTCTTTTCTTCTTGGAAGGATCTCCACTTTAAAAGAAATTTCATCTATTTTTTTCTTCTTTTATCTTCTGAGAAGATGGGTTCAATTCCATTTTCTATCAAAATTTTGTAGAAATCATTAATCTAATGTGGAGTATACCTTAATACTGGTCTAGTAGAATCATCAATTGATGTCATGTCTTCATCATCAACACCTGGGTTTGAAATAGGTTCATCATATACCCTATCATCATTATAAAATTGGTTCAACACCTGACCATCATCTTCTTGTAACTGGTCTAGGATGTCATAGAGCTTGATCATTCTAGCAAATTCTAAAGTCATTATTTGATACTTTCTTCTTCTTATCATGTGATCGTCTTCACAGTTAAGCCAATAATCTTCTAAATGAGGCACATGAGCATGAAAACCAGCTATATTTTTAGCAATATTTCCTTCAATATCATAGTACACTCTTTGGAGTAGGAATTCTTCAAAATGCTAGGTCCTTAGTTCTTCACACAAATCATCTACTTGAATTGCATTTCACTTGTAATTTCCTATTGTGATGGGAAATTCAAAAGAGGCCTTTTTGTGAGCATGGCTATAAAGGGCCTGAGATGGTTTTAACTATGTCACTAATTCTAATAAATTAATTTTATTTGTTGGATACCTAGGCAGCATGAATGGGTATGCATCAAATCCCTCCACTCTAATGTAGGAGTAAGTTGGGAACTGTATGTACCAGCCTCGCATAGGTTGAATGGAACTTTGCGCTTCCAGGGATAGTATCTTAGATTTATCATCTTCCATTGTCCTCACCAATTTCATGGAGAACTAATCATTAACTTTTCTATAATCATCTCTATACTCGTGAACAATGATCTAGGGTAAATGTGCATATATCAGACTATTGCCAACTTGCATGCCCATAGTACCAATTTGTTTTAATCCTTGTTTACTGGCTCTCATAGCACAAGAGTAAATAACATATGATGACATGTAGAAGCATCTAGTTTTTGAGAATGTAGTAATTTGTTCATGTAATCTGTCGCTTATTAATTTTCCCTAGTGCAACTCCATAGGTACTTCTATCATGCAGGATATTATCACAAACATCTAGGGTTCGAATTTGCTTGCATCTCTCAAACCAACTACTCTGCTCAACAATGTTATAATGTCTTGCACTTCTTGTTTAAACATAGAACTCTGAATTACCTTGGTCTATCAAGTGATTGGCTATTGGCACCATTGGGTACTCATAATTTCTCTATTACGCTCCTTAGAGCTCTGACATATCTTGGCCTTGGATTTGAAGTCGACATTGAACATCTGTGTGTAGGAGGGGAGACTAAATGTATACATGATTCCTTTTTGAGACAAGTCTTCATAAATTCTTACCTCTTTCTCAACAATCATTTTGGCTGGGTTGTAATAGTTTATGCATTGCATAACTAATTTAGAAGCTTCCATTGCTCGCGGAAACCCTCCTACAGGAAGTAGCCCATTTGATATGACATTTCTAGTACATTGGGTAGCATTTTCATGCAACAGCTGTGAACATATTTCAATGTTAGAATACCATCCCATGTGGATGTTTGTAACCACTACATTAATGGTTATTGCTTTTGAATTGCAGTACTTGAATTCATCTTCTACTCTTGCATCATAAGTGCTCATTTAGGATATAGTGTGCTCTGCAATTTTCAAAACATTTGTCGTGTGTGTGAGTTAGGGTTAAATTTAAACAAAACTTACATTCCATAAAATTTTCAATTTATTTTTTTGATTAAATTTAACAAGTCGAAGAAGAATTTAACATTTCAATTTTAGAATGATAAAATACCATTATCAAATTTTTCTAGCTTGAGAAACTCTTATCAAAGTATCAATTATTCAAGACATTCCTGGTTCTAGTTAAAAATGGTGATTCTTCAGGATGCAACTTCAAAACCCTTGGTAGTTGTGACTTAGTTTCTTGAAATTTTATTTGCATGCTAATGTCGCTTTGAGAATTCAATGTCTTTAGCAAATTTGGAATATGACGTGAAGTGGAGTGTTGTAAAAGAAATTGCATGTTTGAAGTGTTGCCAGGTACATATATAGTTTTCCACCTTCATTAATTCCCTGTTATTTTACATTAATTCCTACAATAAAGGTGCAATCATTATAGATTATGGTTCAAATCACGAACACCTAGATTTTTGTGCTGGATCACTACTTGAGAAGAAAGACAACACGGTGATCATATGTGGCAATTATATCTCACACTAATTCTTTGCAAGGTATATGTCATTAAAGATACATGATTGATTGATGATCATCGAGGTGGAGGATTTTGGTACTACTTTTAGAAGGATCAAACAACACCAGGATATGGGAAAGAGAAAATCGGAACAAGAGAAAGACCAGGAACCAAAACTCAAAAATAAACTTGACAAAATTTCAAAGAAAACTTTCTGGTTTCTGAATTTTATATCAAAGAAACAATAAAGCACTAGACTCTAGTACAAGATGAGATTACTAGGATTAGAAAATTTGATCAATGAAATACTAGGCAGAGCTAGAATCTTTTGAAGATACAAAATCTTTTGGCTCTACGCAGGATTTCAGAATTCCAGTTTTTGGTAACAGACTAAACATTAAAACCATACCAAAACGCCAAAACTGGGAAAACAAAAAGGGTTATAATACAAAGAGGCCAAGTGAAACTGAAAGAGAAATACAAAAAACTGACTGAGCATCAAAGCAATGCCAAAGCAAGAAAAAATAATAAATAAAAAGGGCAAAGAAAAGAAAAAAGGGGGTCCACATTTTTCCAAGGGGGAAAATGGGGCATGTTGTGAGACCACACAATAATAGGAATTGCCTATTTATGCACCAACAGATATTACTAAAGTTTTTAAGCTCTACACAAGGAACCAAAAGCTCTGATACCAATTATTAAACATGCGCAGGACAATTGAGAGGGGGGTGTGAATCAGTTGTCACACAAATTCAAACTTAAAACTTTATCACATTTCAATTTTTCAACCACACTATTCTGTTATTAACTATGAGAATGAAACATAAATAATAGAAATTAAATCAACACAATGAACACCATATTTTTACGTGGAAAACCCAATAAGGAAAAAACCACGGTGAGGGTTAACTCATAATATAAAGACTATAAAACTAAATAGAAAGGCTCACTACCCAGAAGAGGACTCACTAATGAAATACAAAGGCTCACTTCCTACAAAGGACTCACTATCCAATAGGGAGGTTCACTACCTACAGATACAAAAGAGAACAAAAGATCGACCACAACATTTAACACACCTTCACAGCTTTGAAAAAGAGTTGTAGAAACTTTTAGCTCACTACCTTCAAGAATCTGACACAATAAAATCAACTATCATAACATACTCACACTCACACACTTCTTCTCATATGATTTGTGGCTTACTTTCGTCACTTAGAAACACTGTCATACATCTTCACAATTCAACTTTCTTTTATACCATTCTCAACCTTAGAAGCATTTACCAAGGTCAGCCATAGATAACCCATTTCATAAATTCAAATTAGGTCGGCAACTCAAAATTCACGCAGTGGAAAGGAATAAGAGTGGACAAATAAAATTATTTTTCAAGATAAAAAATAACATTCTTGAATCAATCACACGCTTCCTTAATTTTTTTTATTCTTTGAATGAAGTGTAAACACCAGATCAGACAAACCTAATGAAAACACAAATGAAAAATGATGCACACGCTTCTCAACATCAAGATGACACAAAAACACCTCAACACGCTTCAATATTCATGATACTTCATCTCAAACTTCTCCAAATATATCTGCAACAAAACAATATACTTCATACATTGAATACCTTTCACTAGATCATCTAAACTATGCAAACCTGCACTAGAATATAGAAACATGACTTCTAGATTACCAAAATCTAACCTTCTTTTCCAAAACACAGAGAACACCATCATAAGATAAATCCCAAATTCACAAGATCCGAAACAAACCAACAGAGGACTGTGGAGAAGAAATATTTCTCCTAGTCCACAGAAGATCAACTCTGCTAGTAGAACACACATACCAGTGGACACAACTTTCAAATACAATCTCACCAAAAATTGAAACTTAAAACATATCACCATCAGATCACCATAATGAAAAATTTAGAACCGCACATGAATAGCATCAACAAAGGAGAAACGTAGAGCACATACCAGAGCACAATCTAAATACGTTCATCACTCTGACTTCTCTTCTTTATTAATTTTCTCAAAAGCACTTGGAAACTCATCAACACAACACATATGTAACAACATAAGATAGCTCCATGTACTCACAACATCTCAGTAGTATTCCAACTATACATGTACAATCTACAACATACTAAAGAGTGTTGACATCAATGACAACATCACTGACAACACCACTAGACTATCCCATATTCGCAACACTCTTGACCTCAAATGACAAATGAAGGGTCCTCACATGTATGAATTTGATTACTAGAAGCTATTTGAATTGTTCCAATCTATTTCTCTGAGGTACAGGTCTCATTTTGAGCTACTAAAGTTTGCACAAAATCTTTATTTTGGCAAGCATCTTGATTATGAGCTTGCTCACAAGGGTAGCACCACTCTTGCTCTTGTGTTATATTATTTTGCACTGGGACCAAAGCCTTTAGATTGCTGGTAGTAGGTGTATGTATAATATTCATGGGATTACTATGTTTCCACTAATTTTTTCCTTGATAAGGTGCTCTATTTTGCTAATAACCTTGATTTTGAGGTTGATAAGGCTTATTATTTTCAGCTTGATTCCTATCCAATGTTATCAACCTATTGTTCATATTTTGGAGCAAGGTGTACAAATCTTTTGGGAGTGTAGTAGAAGTAGAACATTGAATTTTAGAAGCCACTAGAGTAGGAGCTATTGGAATAGGGGCCATTGTTGGCTGTGAAGGAAACTCTGGAAATAGAGGCATTGGTGGCCTAGGAGCTATCTTCCCACTGTGAATTAAATAATTTTATGCCTTAATGGTAACATTATATGCATTAGGTAAGGTAGAACCACCCATTGATTGAATCATAATAGAAATATCACTACTAAGAACCCTTAAGAAGTATAGAAAAGAATGCTCAGGAGAAGGTTTGACCAAAGCAAAGATACTCTCCCAAGTCTTTTGAAATATGTAGTTGAAATCACTCATGAGTTCATGAGGTGCTCTTTTAATTGTTGTTAACTGTTCTACCAGGGAAAAATGGTCACTTTTATCCTCAAAATGTTTACATAATTTCTCTCCTAACTCATCCTAGTTATGGATGGTGTTAGGTGGAAGACCTCTATACCACTGTAGTTTCTTTCCTCTAAGAGAAGTGGAAAGTAATTTAATAGCCACATTTTCCTCTGTAACTTCATGAACTAACCATATATTTTCCACATCTATCATATATTCTACTGGAGTAGTAGACATTTTTTAATAAAATGGGGAATACTCTTCAAGGAATTGACTAGTATATCATCTTTTTGTGCCAAAATTAAGGGATTGCCACCAATAAAAGACACAAAGGGCTAAGCCATATGGAGTAATGTCCTATTTGTAAGGATGGTGTTGGTGCTCCAAATCAAACAATCTAATGAATCATATAGACTAGCCACTTTCTAATGATCAGACCCAATTGTGGATTTGGCCAACTAATAGGAAATGGAATTAACACACATTTCCCCTGCACTTCAAGCTCCGTAGGATCTAGGGGGTGACCCTTTTGTAACATCTAAAGATCCAAACACATAGCTAATAAAATGTTGCTTAATAGATAATTCTCTCACCAAATTATGCTAAGAAACACCAAATATCACTCAACATTGGCTAAGACATTGAGTGAATTTCAGAAACTAGCATCGAGAACATGGAAACACATAATTCACAAAACATAATTGAAATGGTTTTTTATTTAAAGAATTGGGACCAAGCTGAAAACAACAAAAGCATAATAATTTACTAGTGCCAAGAAATGGGCTGTGGATTCATGTAACCAACACTTCATCCTATAGTGTTAAACATGCTTTGAAGATATTTGCAAATGTCATCACATTGTGAAAACCAGACCATTGAAGCTTTATTTGATAATTCTTCTTACAAATCCACCTGAAACACAACACTCCTGTCACATTTGTTGAAGCAATTATACTTTCATGCTCAAATTGACTTGATACAACTTCTTGAATGCATCAGAGATGAGAATATGAAATGGGTTTCCACTAAAATCTACTTTCAGGCACATTTGAAAAATGGTGAAAATTGGCCAAGTTGGCTCTGGAATCGCCTTTGAAAACCAGTCAAACGACCTCCTATTGCCACAAAAACTTGAAGGCATGTAGAAATATGACCCAAGAATTGAATACAATAGATGGCTCAGAGGAAGGGATCCCGAGGTGAAATTTATTCGACCTCGAAGTCACTTAGTTGAAATTTTTGCAACAATTTTTTTAGAATCAATTAAAACTCACCCGATTGCCTCTTCGCAAAATCACCAAATCAACTCCTGAGAGGATACCACTAGACACAGTAGATCACTTTGGTACAATGAACACATGTGCAAGAATATTTAGCTGCAATAATCATCCATCAAAAGATACTTAAGGTCGAAGTTGACCACCTTGAACAGTTTCAGAAAATGCAGGTGCAAAACTAAATAAATTGCATTTGGTTGACCTGAAAAAAATAGAAAATCTCATCATGAGGCTCTGAAAATTGACATGGGAGTTCATTTAGGCATGGATAATTTAAAGAAACAATCATTTTGACCTGATAGTCATCTGGTTGCAAAATGTAGGCTCAAACGAGAGGCTACTTTGCAAAACTGAAAGTTTGCAAACAATAGAAAAGTGTCAAAACCCTCCACCTTCGCTTTTCAAAACCATATCAAAACTCATCATGGGAAGCTGAAAATTGACAAGCACACTCATATAGGTCACATGAGTGGGTCTGCAAATGGGTTTTGCACAAAAATCAACAGGCTCTAAAATATGACCCTCCAAAGTAGGTCATTCGCACAGATTCATCAGGTGCATCTCTGAGAGTGCAAAGGAATTTTTTTTGAAATGGGCACTTCAAATTTTGGAAATTTGAGAGTGCCATTAGTGGCTCCAACTAAGGATTTATTCCCCCTATGGGCATAGCAAGAATCTAGATCTCTAGGGAGTAGACCAAAAACTGAGTCCATTGGGTGTACTAAAACTGCTCCTTTATTCATCTTCTTTTTCGACTTCATCTGGTGACACCCAAGCCACCAAGTGAAAAATGTGAAGTCAGTGTTTACCTCTATCAAACACCAATATGTAAAGGACATTTATCTCCCTCAACTCATGTTGGCCTTTTTCAAACCACAATAACATAAGTGATTGCATCCTCGCAAACACAAGTATCAGGCTACCTTTGTGCAAGTGGAAACTTGCTCTATATTTAACTTTTTCATCAAGTGACAACCAAATAAAATAGGCCACATCACTGTAAATCTCTTCATTTTCTAATTTTATATCAAGTTGCAACATTTGAAAATGGTGATCAAAACCATATGAAAGCATAGTTTGATCACAACCATCTGCCTAATTAAACATGTTGGTACCTCCCAACAAGAAATCACTTGCAACATTATCAACATGTTCGTAATCACTATGCATCTGAAAGTTAGGCATGCTTTCAAAATGTTGATTGTCATGTGGCAACAAATTATCATAGTCATCATGTAAGTCACTTTCAAATTGAAGATAACATTCTTTAGTATCTTGCACATTGCCACACTTTGTGAAAAATCCTCCATCATGCTGGTTCAAAGAATCATTAGAGAATTCTGACTTGTCTTCATTTGTGGTCATATTTTTATCCTCTTAATACAACATATCATCATCTTCATCATCCCAAGCTTGTTAAAAAATGAGCAATTATGGTTTAGAAGCATAATCTGATTCTTCATCAAAATCAACATCCATATTCACATTCAAAGACTCATGACTAGGCTCATTCAAGTCAACAAACAATGACTTTTCCAAATCTACATTAAAGTATTCAATACTTGACTCATTAGATAGGCAATCCTCATGGTCATTTGCTACTTCAAACTCATCAAAACAAATTTTTGAGTTTACATTAGCATGTACACTTTCATAATCATCACAAAATGCATCATTACCATCAAATGGCCACTTGTAATCATCCTCATTATCAATATCATGATCAGCTAGCTCATAATTGGAATGAGAATAAAAAACACATGCATCATACCTTGCATCTTGATGGTCATCATCTCTATCAAAGTCAATAGAGAAGCACACAACAACTAAGAGTTGTTCTCATGTGCAGATTTCTAATACTCAGTGGTCAATAGATTTTAAATTTGTTCACTATGGAATATATCACTACTCTGATCCATTCTTTCAACCACTTCCTCTCCTTGAACTTCACTAAAATTGGATATATTATCAAACTATAAATAAGCATATTCCATGATGTCTTCATCCTCAAATTCTGAGAACTTAATGGGCTGATCATAAATTGGATCTCCCCAATCATAAGAGATTGAATTGCTAACAACATTGTCAAATGCATGATTACAACCCGCAACAAAGAATAGGTTGTCGATTTGTCCATTCTTGCTTACTTCTGAGTTGTCATAACAACAATCCACATCTTTTTGCATTTCAGTGTTGGACTGGGTGTCTTCATTGAGTTTATCAAATACATCATTTTGAGGATATAGCCAAACACTTTCACTATCAAACTAAAAATAATTGCATACCTCTTCACTTTTAGCTAATATACTAACATTTTGAGCAACATAATTTCCTAAATCAAAAAATTTCAATGTCTCATCATGGAGACTTGCAACAAGACTGCATTCATTTGTAGAATTGACATGATCAATAATACCACAACACTGCTGATCATTTATCTCTTCTTCAAAGAGTAAATCCAACTCATATTCTTCATCACATTCTTTGCTCGGAAGACTTGGCTACTAGTTTTCATTTGGGTGTATTTCTCCTATAGGTTGTTCAAAGACAACTTCCTCATCACCCGATGATGCATCATTCTCATCTTCTACCTTCTAAAGTATGCACTTTTTTGAAGATCTCTGATCATTTGAATTCACATAGCTGTTGATTTCATCAACATTTTTTCCCCTAAGTGAGGACAAAAAACTTTTCACATATTCAACAATGCACTAGATCCTTCTTCAACAATGCACTATATCCTTCTTCAAAGGCTTCAAAATACACATGGATACAATCTAGAGTGCTAGGTCTGAAACTCTCTAGGATTAGTTAAAGAGCGGCAACAAATCTATGACTGAAATCAACACTTGACTCTTCATTTTTCTTTTTAATCTCCTTTAACTTTGTGACAAGTTCAGAAGGATCTCTTGCAAATTCTTCTCTATAAGCATTCACTAATTTATCCCAGCAAGGAAATGACTTCTTAGGAAAACTTAAAAACTAGTCCCTAGCTCTAGCTTCAAGAGATCCGACAAAAAATCTCATCCACATATCCTGATATTCAAATGCATGTCTCTCCATGAAGCTAGAAAAACTTTTGATATGTGCATCCCCTTCATAAACATTGTATCCATCAAATCTAGGCATCTTCTTGTAGAGTTGAGCTGACATACCTTCAACCTTGTAATCAACCCATGAAAAATCTAATTGAGCATAAAATGGATCAAAGGAATTGAAAAAAGGTACACTTACTTGGAAAGTAGACATAGTATGATTGTCTCTTAACTGGGCTTGTTGAAACTTATGGTGTCTTTCATCCATTTCTCTAAGTACCCTTTCAAATATAGCTTCCCATTCTGGACTGAACCTGGGCTTATTAACACTTGGGTTCTTACACTTTGCAATGGAAAATGCTTGAGGATTATTAGAATTTTGAAACTTCTTGATAAGCCAAATCAAGGTGTTTATGGGAATGGTTACTTTACCTTGACGATCCATGGGTATATGCAAATCAAGACTTAACTAATTGTGCATAATGCGAACCGTAACCAAATGAAGGATTACTATGACAATTGCTAACATGGTGATAACCAACATATGAAAATTCAAATGGATGGAAATCCTAAGGATATACAAATGCATTCTAACCATCTATACAATCAAATATTTGAGCACTAGACAAAATTATTTCAATGGAACTATAATTACATTCAACAGATCCAACAAATGGAAGTGTGCAAACTTAAATTTACTATCATTTCCCTCTGTTAGTGCTAATTCACTCAATAGGGAGAATTTTTTTCCTAAGATGTTCAAATATGGTTTTCATACACAATTTTCTTAAAAACCCAGAATGAATAATACCTAGAAATGTTGCAGCTGCTACAATTTTTTTGGAAATATTGTAGATCTGGAACTTTATTCACATATTCAACAGGTTCTTCTGATAGAGTTGCCACCTCTCTTCATAGAGGACTAAACTTCAAATAGCATGAATCTCTTTCACAAAAAAAATTATTTATGAGTTCCTTTCACCAACAAAGCACCACAGATCTTGAAATCTTTAGGGTTACTGCAACAAATTATTTCTCCAAGTTTGAAATCCTTCAATATTTGAACCAAATTCAGAATGGAAAATAATATGACTCTATGCAAATGACTCTTAAGGCTAGATTCTTGAGTCAAAATTTTCTCAAATTCTCCCTAGCAGAGTCACCATTTTGTTGGTGCTCCAAATAGAACAATCCAATGAATCCTATAGACTAGCCACTTTCTAATGATAAGACCCAATGGTAGATTTGGCCAACTAACAAGAAATGGAATTAACACACATTTCCCCTACACTTCAAGCTCTGTAGGATCTAGGGGGCTGACCCTTTTGCAACATCTAAATATTCAAACACATTGCTAACAAGATGTTGCTTAACAGATAATGCTCTCACCAAATTGTGCTAAGAAACACCAAATATCACTCAACATTGGCTAAGACATTGAGTGAATTTTATAAACTAGCATGGAGAACATGGCAACACATAATTCACAAAACATAATTGAAATGGTTTTTGATTTAAAGAATTGGGACCAAGCTGAAAAACTATAGAAGCATAATAATTGACCAGTGCCAAGAAATGGGCTATGGAGTCATGTAACCAACACTTCATCCTACAGTGTTAAAAATGCTTTGAAGATCTTTGCAAATGTCATCACATTGTGACAACTAGACCACTGAAGCTTTATCTAACAATTCTTCTTACAAATCCACCTGAAACACAACACTCATGTCACATTTGTTGAAACAATTATACTATCCCCTGAATAATAGGAAAGAATAAATGCAACTTTTCATTCATTAAAGCAATTACATCATTCATAGAGTAGAAGACAACAATA
Source organism: Sequoia sempervirens (assembly GCA_007258455.2). NCBI lineage: Eukaryota > Viridiplantae > Streptophyta > Pinopsida > Cupressales > Cupressaceae > Sequoia > Sequoia sempervirens. The sequence continues at coordinate 737,765,659 of VDFB02281492.1, read as the reverse complement.
GATGTAACTCAAATGCAACAAATGTCCATGAAAAAACTCAAGTAACCTCTGATTATTGAATTCAAAATAGCATTACATTTCAGCCATGGAGAAAATTATTAGATAAAATATAGATGAAAGCATAATTCAAAACAAAGACACCTCAGATTAATGACTTAGTTACAATTATCCTAGCATTACAATTCCACCCAGAGCTTTTTCTTGACCTTGCAGAGCTTTTAGAAAATTTGGAACCCTTACAAAAGAGAAGAAATAGAAGAGAAGGCTCTAGAAGAAGATTTGTAAATTCCATCTGGAAGCTCCATTCAAATTGATCAACAAAATTGCAAAGCATCTCTCTTCTCTCTTCCTTCAAAAAAATTTTCCTCTCAATTCTTCCTTTGCAAACCAATTTGCAATAATAAAATTTCACTCCTCTATGAAAATCAACACCATTTACCCAGTTGTGTGAAAATATTTTTCTTGTAAAAAATATTAATAATTTGCCCAGCTGAAGCTTTTGTCTTCACATTTACCCTAGCAGTGAGAAAATAAAAATGCTCTCCCGTGAAATCTTTTACTCCTCTTTCTCTGCTTTATTATTTCACCTCCATGTTAAATTTTACCTCCAACAAGTAAAGTATTTTCACTATAACAATGGAGACTTTCAATCTCATTATTGGGAAAAATATTTTATCCCATATCTCCTTTTAAAATTTTCCAACAACATTTGAAATATTTGAATTTTAGTGAATATTTTACTAACTGAGTAAAATGATTCACTTTACTCTCCAGCACAAACTATTTTATGCCAAACTTGCACCCACCATTTATTGAAATATTTTCCCCATTTATTTGATTTAACTTTATATTTGTGAAATCCCTTTAAAATGCGAATGCTTTTGAATATTTCATCGGGCGCCCTTTAAAAATTTCACTTAATTCATTTACCTTACCCCATTTAATACTTTTGCATTCAAAATTTTGGGCCCACCATGAGCCACACAAAGCCTTCAAAATTTCCATGAACAATGTTTTAATTTTTTAAATGCTTTTCCATTCAAAAATCAAATGGAGCCTCCTTAAATAATTCCATCTAGCAAACGAAACTGCACCTGCTCAATGAAATTTTTGCCTGGGTCCGCCACATCCACATGGCATTATCTCGCTGACCCTGTTAGAATTAACTAGTGTGCAATTAAATCTCGCAAGCTGGTGGGGAAAGGTCTAGATTGCATATGCTATCTTTGTTGACTGTTGATTCTTGGTTGTTTTCCCCTGATTCACATTTCATGCCCTAATATTTCTTTTTGCTCAACATTATTTGTAGTTCCTCCTCTTATGCGTTCATGGTGGCAATGTCTTCCTTCATTTGGCAATGTTGGCAGCCTCATCAATTGCATTAAGCATTTCCTCTCCTATGGTGTTGATCTATTATCAAAACTTGCACCATAGCCTGCCCTTTTCAGCATATATACACACTTTTATTTTGGGTATCAACACCTTATTGTGTAGTTTGAGCTTCTTCAAAGAATCTGTTTTATAGAATGATGTGTTCCATTAAGCCATGGTGTCCAGGAGACCACATTTACTTTAAAATTTATTTCTTCAAGATGCATGCTCCTTTATGTGAACTGGCTGCCCCATTCAACACTGCAGCAATCATTTCTTATGTTGCACTATTTGCTTGAAAATTGTTTGAGGGATTTTCAAAAAATTCCTTTGTACACATCCTCCTGTATCTGGCACGGGTAGTATAGCTGTCAAGTGCATTTGTTTGAAAGTTTCATTGACTTTTGAATAGGTCCATTCATTTTGAAGGTTGTGCGCCTTCCCCAAGTACGTTGCCATATTTTAGATCTTGAAAGTTTTTGAAGTCTTTACAATGAATTCATTCTATATGTTGTGCTAGGAACACCCTATCTATGCTTCCAATGTTTGCATAAAATCTGTTGCTACCATATGTGCATTGCGCTCTGTATTTGGTTTAAAAGTTTCATAAGTATTTTCAACAATCATTTGTGCATACTCTACATAAATGGCATGTCAGGAGTCTTTTGTCAAGTTTAGGCAATGGCGACCAAGCAAGGATGAAGCTTGTAGAATGCTTCTTGTTCACTCTAAGTCACATCCACTACAACAACTATCACATTTTCCATATTTCCTTCCTCCACTTGTTGTTCACAATCACTTTCTACTACAAGATGACAATAAATTTCACTCTCAGCAACATATGAGGTATCACTACCAGCTTGTGCATCCTTATTACATTCTTGCTAGACTTTTTCATTATCAGTATTAAGGTTGTCAATGTTAAGTGCATTTCCATATTTGAACACTTCAATCTATTTATTCAATAACCTGATCCATGATTATTGGTTTCACATCTTTAGACCAATGAACATCACTAGGTTCATAGGTTTACAAAAATAAGTCAATTCATTCAGATTCTTGAAGTGTGAAGCTCAGAAAAATGGTCTTTAATGTTCTCAAGAATCTCAGAAATAGTGTACACAGTGGCTCACCTTTTAATCTTCTTATATTCAACTGTGCACTGACATACATCATAGCAATGCAAAGCATGTCGGACCCCATGTGGGCTCGACTATTTTTTTTTCATTTTCAAACAACTTTCATGCTCAAGTTGACTTGATATGACTTCTTGAATGCATCAGAGATGAGAAGATGAAATGGGTTTCCACTAAAATATGCTTTCAGGCACATTTGAAAAATGGTGAAAACTGGCCAAGTTGGCCTTGGAATCGCCTTTGAAAACCAATCAAACGACCTCCTAAAGCCATGAAAAAATGAAGGCATGCAGACATCTAACCTGAGAATTGAATGCAACATACGACTCAGAGAAAGGGGTCCTGAGGTGAAAGTTATTCAACCTCAAAGTTACTCAGTTGAACTTTTTGCAACAGCAGTCTGTTTAGAATCAATTAAAACTCACCCAATCACCTCTTCACAAAAATACCAAATCAATTTCTGAGAGGCTGCCAATGGACATAGCAGATCATTTTGGTATAGTTAACACGTGTGAAATAAGATTTAGCTTCAATCATCATCCATCAAAAGATACTAAAGGTTGAAGTTGACCAACTTGAACAGTTTCAGAAAATGCAGGTGCAAAACTGAATAAATTGCATTTGGTTTTGAGTTGAAAAAAATAGAAAATCTCATCATCAGACTCTAAAAACTAACATGTGACTTCATTTAGGCATGGAGAATTGAGAGAAACAATCATTTTGACTTGACAGTCATTTGGTTGCAAAATGCAGGCTCAAATAGGAGGCTACTTTGAAAAACAGAAAGTTTGCAAACAGCAAAAAAGTACCAAAACCCTCCAACTTTGCTTTTCAAAACCCTATCAAAACTCATCATGGGAAGCTAAAAATTGACAACACTCACATAGGTCACATGAGTTGGTCTACAAATGGGTTTTGGACAAAAATCAACAGGCTCTAAAATATGACCCTCTAAAGTAAGTCATTCAGGCAGATTCATCAGGTGCATCTCTGAGAGTGTAGAGGCAAAAAATTTGAAATGGGCAGTCGAATTTTTTTAAATTTGAGAGTTCCATCATGTGGTAGATGTTTTAGTCCAAAATAATCTACCCACAGGTGGTCTAGATAGAGCTGTAGGGGAAGGACTTGAACTTCTATTCCTTCTTAAAGGTTACAAAGAGCATCTATTTCTTCTTTTGGAAGTGGAAAAAGAGTTGAATATATTGAAAATTACCTCTAGAAAATGGTCTTGTATGAATCCTTGGCATGAGCTTGTAGGTTTGATCTTGAACTAGCAGTTCTAAGTAACAATAGAGTCACCAATTCATATGTAGAGTCCTCCACTTGTTTGGCCCTGCCTTGCTTTATTTATCCCTATTTATGTCTTATTTGTTCCTATTTTGCATCCACAAGCCTAATAAATTATATATTTTTATGGCTAATCCTGACAAACATTAAAGGATAAATGATAATTTACTAATTTTGGTTGTCTCCTTGATTTTTGGATTGGGACTTAAATGCCATCTAGGGCATCTTTGTTCTCCAAAGGTCTTGGGACCCTAATTTCAAAGGAACCTTAAGAGGCCCCTTTTTGGAGTATGTTCCTTGATTTTCAAGCCTTGGAACTGAGACACCACCTAGAGCATCTTAGTCCCCTTTAAGTTATTTTCAGAATTTAATTACAAATCTTTGTTGGATTTAGCCTCCTTTGATTAATGAATTCATATGTTGGCTTGGTGTGGTGTAATTTCAGGATATTAAGCATGGATAAGTATAAACACAAGGTTCTTTCACTCATTTATCATCTAATAAATTCATGAGAGAATCCTAATAAGTTTACAAGTGACACAAGAGCATTCAAGAGCAATCCATCAAGCATTTGGAGCCATCATCAAAATTCAAGCATCATGTCAAAGATATTCTTGCATCATGTGTTTTTTTGAGCTAAAATTTGTGATGTAGGGTTTTGATTCAAGTAAGCAATTCAAGTCAAGATCTATCAAGCCTTCATTCAATTCAAGATCTACATTCAAGCTAGCCACTTCATATAAGTTTGCAAATTTCATAACAAGGGTTTGGTGAGTTACAAGAATAGCACTTTGTTCATTCATCATTTCCCTTCATTATTTCATTTTATTCTAGGGTTTAATTACCAATAAGGGGTTTGAACAAGGAAAAAACATCCATTCACTAACAATCAACAAGTTTTTCTTCTCGTATGTGTTTTTGTTTGTAGATTTAGGTTGAAGATCATTTGGAACTTGCAAAGTTGCAAAGTTGTCAACTTCACATAAAGTCACCTATAGACTAGATTCAGAAGTTTTAGGACCTGAGATTTGAGAAGAAGGAAGTGCAGACCTTATTCCTCAGGATCATATTTTGAGATTGTAGAAATTTAGAGTGGGACTAAGAAAATAGTAAGGGCATCTTAGTCCTCTTGGAGGTATTTTTCAGAGATTACTTCAGATCTGGTTCTGACATCCAAAGATTCTATATTTTCCCAAAAAAATAGTAGCAATATTAAGAATATAATAAGGACATCTTAGTCCTCCCTAGCATATTTTGATAGTAATTTTGCATTTCCAAAATCCTATCACATTTTGAGACTTCCTAGGTACATACATCCTAACTTTCAGTTACTTAATTTTGTCATTTGTACACATTATTTGGCTTGTATTACTAGGTTTTGTGAGTTGAATATCAAGTTGTCCTTTTCCAATCTTTTTCTTGGTGGTGAACCCCTCAAAAGCCCAAGGAACCTTCCTAGTATCCCTTGTTGAGAATTAACTCATATTTGTGTTGATAGTCAATCCAATTTGGGATCCTAACGCATCCTCAAATGTTAGTTGGAGAAAATTGGTGTTCTATGACCTAAACCATAAATCATCCATTTCCAAATTAATTACTCCCTTGATAGTAGAGTCGCCAGGTACTTGTTTGAGATCCTCCTCAAGGATGGAATGTTGAGAGCAACACCATCTCCCAACAAAAAATAAAATGAAATTTCTTGCTTGTCCCATCAAGCATTCTAGAAACTATTGTCACATAATATTGCACCCTACTAAACAAGAGTTTAGTGTTCTAATGATACAATAGAAATGACCTCAAGGTGTGGAACCTTGAAAATTAAGGTCAAGTTTCTGGAGAAGGTCGACTTCCTCTTCTAAACTAAGCACAGATGTGTTGGTCTAACCCAACACATGAAATTCCTAATGTTAACCTACTCTAATAGATCACAAGGGAAAAGGGGAGAAAGAGACATGAAATGTAAAAGAAGGTAATGCATCGACCTTAGATTTTCTTCCTTCCTAATTTAATACAACATAATATGCCAAAGAAAAAACTAAAAACCCCACTCAAATATGAAGATAAATGGATTTTACTCAAAAATACAAGAGATAATGGTGATACTGGTTATATTTTATTAATATAAAAGCTTAAAGTAACCTTTACAATGGCATAATGTGAGAGTTGCAAGTCTACAAAAGAAAAATCCTAGAGGGGCCAGAGGAAAATATCTTAATAATGATACAATATTTTCCTTTATGGTTCAAGCATAACCAAGAGTTGAATTCAAAACCCTAACCCAAAACTAACTAAGGTTACATAAGATGAACTCAATCAGGAAAAAATGATTTCAACTGCTCCCACTACAAAGCAATATAATTAGCCATAAAGGATCTGACATTTTGAACAAGCCACAATTGATGAATCACAAAGGAAGGGATGGGTGCCTATGAATTCCACAATAAAATCCATGCCAACATACCTTGATAGAAGAATATGGCCTTTGCAACACATCAAGGAGGAATGGTGACACCCTACAATCAATACAACATTGAAAAGACATGAAAAAATGGGCCATAGTTGATCAGATTCAATCTGGTAGCTGGGAAATGTCATTGATCCATAACTCCTTCAAATTTTTTATGAACAGGAGCAATTGACCATTGAAATTCGAATGTTGTTCATTTGATGATGGATGGACAGTTGAGATCGAACATTGGGCCTAGTTTAAAACATCACCATTGATCTCCACCATCAAATTAGGGTCATTAGTCTTTAAATGTTGACCATTTTCTCCCATTTTCCATCACACATTGCACGAACCACTCCACCACCTTTCTTCACAACAATGATGTGAAGCAAGGGCATTATGCCACCTTATCCATTGGGTATATGTTGTTTGATCTCACCCCTTCATCGTGCATCATGAAAAGTCACTCATTGAAAAAATAAAAAGAGTGATGTGAAGAGACCCTTTGATGGTGAGAAGCAAGGGTGTGATTCCACCTCAACCATTGTGTATACATTATTTGACCTTACCCCTTCATCATGCATCACAAAAAGGAATTCACTAAAAAAATGAAAAGAGCAATGTAAAGAGACCCTTTGATGGTATGAATATTCATAGGAATATTCTCCCATCAGCCATCGCATTTTGTCATAATGTTTCAAAACTCCACTTGTACTTTGGTGATGTAAAAACATCTAGTGATGACTGTTGGATCATGTCTTCAAACTTGGATCATTAGCCATGCATCGCAGAAGTGAAATATAAAGACCAAATGATTGCAATGATACATGATCCAAAGAAAAATATCATCACTCATTGCAAAAATGGAACTGATGAGAAACAAGGCTTTAGTGATGGATGATACAAATACCTAAGCGTTGGTAATTAGCACATGACTTAAAGTTTGTTCATAAAAGGGGGGTCACACCTAGGCAATAGAATGATGTAATTTTTTACAAGGAAATGGTAGAGGTATGATTGAATCAACAAAATGAAAGGTTTTGAAACCATGTCAATGGTTGAAAAGGTTCACAAACACATCAAGATACCGAAAAAGGACCAAACAACACCAAAGGATGCATACACTATCGATCAAACCTAGAGGTTTTAAATTGTGTTGTTGACTAAAAAAGGTTTGAAAACTAACCAAGAGACCGAAAAACCTTAGACTTAGTCAAATTTTATGAAGGTGCATAGGTACAAGTGGTGAAACTAGGCGAAGGGCCAGTAAAAGAATGACCAACCAAGACATATGTTATAACTTAATTGACTAGGAACTAGGCACAATAGGACAATGCAAAAATAGAACAAAAGTGAAAGGCATGGAATGATTAAGGTTTTGAAATGGTTTATGTTGGAAAATATGCCTCAATCGTACAGGCTGAAACCTCTAAGAAAGCATGGTCGCTGTGACATTCAAGCTGTCTGGCTGACTGGCAGTTTAAACTTGTGTATTGCTCATGTCGCTGAGATAATACTTCTATCTTACCGAATGGACCTATCGCTATGACATGGAGACTCATGGAGATCTCTTACCGATTGGGAGATGTCTCGCTGATAGTTGGTGTCTATTGGATGTCAGGGAGACTCATGGCGACTGATGTTTTTAGGGAGACCTAGCTGAAAGGTTTATATTTCGGTATGAGGTCTTACCGATATGAATGTCTTGTTGATTGTATGGTCTTCAGGTTTGCTATGACTCTCGGCGAAAGACAGATCGAAGTAACATAAGGGTTTGGAAAGAAGTCTTGGCAACCGAGAGAAGTCTCACCGATAAGTAGGAATCATTGGGGTGACTTGAACTCTTAGGAAGATATCTTGGCGACTGGGGAATGTCTAACTGACAGGGATATGCATTGAAGTCATTGGGATAACCTATGGCAGCTCGGTGAGAAGTCTTACCGAAAGTAACATTTTTTGGCGATAGTGTTGGAGCTTTTGGGGAAACCCTTGGGTGATCAGTAAGAAGTCTTACCGATAGTGATATGTCTCATCGACTCGGATTAACTTAAGGATCTCAGTGAGAAGTCTCAGCGATGAAGGATTCTCTTGGAAACAATGCAACTCTTGAAGACAGCGGGGAGACCCTTGGCCGAAAGACTTGTTTCGATATGATGTCTCATCGAATATTGAAAGTCTCACCGATAGCATGTGGGGTCATCGTTTCGGTGTGACTCTTGGTGAACAGTTGTTTTGGGATAACCTGGAAGCCTCGGTAAGAAGTCTTGCCAAAGGTTGATTCTCTCATTGACAGAAGAACACATCGATATGACTTAAAGGCTTCGGTATGAAGTCTTGGCGAAATCAGTAAGTTTGGCTGACAAGATTGAATTGGGGTGACTTGGAACTTGCGGGGTGATGTCTTGGCGAAGGGTATTTGTCTTGCCGATAGGAATGCAATGGACGTTAGAAGGTTTGGTATGACCTTTGCCTAAGTCTTGCCGACAGTGTCATCAGTATAACATAAAGGGCTCAACATGATCTCTCAGCAAATGACTAAAGTCTTGGTGACTAAGGAACACTTCGGAATGACTTATGAGCTCGGTGTGATGTCTCATCGAATGGTGATTGTCTTGCTGATGAGAATGTTGAGTTTAGTATAACACGAAGCTCGTTGTGACGTCTTGGTGAAAGATGATAGTCTTGCTGATAGATGGATGCCAATAGGAATACAATGGGTTTCGACATGACTTGAAGACTCGATATGATCTCCTGGCGATAGTGTTAGTCTCACTGATGTGCATGCTGAGGTCGATGTGACTTGTAAGCTAGGTGGAACCTCTTGCCGATGGAGAGGACTCTTGGCGACAACATGTAATCGGGACTTTGTGGCATCGAGGAGACACTTCTAGTGTCTCATAGACATGCGACACAAGTTGATTGCTCTTGACCAAGTGAAGATTGTCTGACGTGGTGTGATATGGACAAATCAGAGAAAGCAAGATGTGAACTGCTATTGAGCTAGATGATTCAACAGTTGGAAACAAACCGTTTCATAGAGCCGAAGCTGAAGAGAAGCATGTAGCAGAATAGCTGACGAGATGTGAAGGGCTGAAAGGCTAGTTCTATGGCTGGGGGCTTTGAGGCCGAAACAGAGGAGAAGAGAGAGCTTCTGATCATGAATCTGGTTTGACTTCTCTATTGTTGATCTCCACTATATATGTGATGGTATTGGAACAGTGTGAAGATCATTTAGTTTGAGAGGGTGATTAGAAATTGTACAGGGAAATGAGTTGTTACCAGTTGTACCCAGAATGAACAAGATGTAATCTCTGAAAGGCTAAGAGCCTGAAACTGTATTGTAACTTCCCGTTGCTGAATAATACAATGGCTCGATCTTTGGAGTGTGGGGTTTTTTATCTGAAAGGATTTTCCCCATGTAAATCTTTGTGTTCTGGTTTTCTGTTTCATCTTTCATGTATATTGGTTCGTGTAGATAATGCTTGCTATTGAATTTACATGTGTTTCTCTTAGATGGATCAATGTGGGAAATGAACTGTGTTTGTTCCGCATTTGGACATAGTTGTTCATGTCTTTCAGGCAACCTAGTCAAAATGAAAGTTACTGAAGGCACTACTGTTTGGAGTTTTCACTAGATGCGCTCCTAGATTTCTTTACAAGTGGTATTAGAGCCTTCTTCCAGTTGTTGGTTCTATATATTTCTCCTGTGAAGATTTCGTAGCTTGATAGGCTGGAAGAAATCTGGAGGAATGGGCTGATGTATTGATCGTTTGATGAGTGGAAGCCTTGTGGTATTCTGAGACAGCATGCAGCTTGAAGGATGGTCAAGATGGAAAAGGGAGTTGATCATGTTGTGATCTGTGTCTCCTGACTAGTAGAGGTATAACCTTGGAGTATGAGGTGGATTTTCCTACTCTGTGCTTGTGTACCAGTAAAGCTTTCATATTGGTGTCTGTGTGACAGGCTCCTGGGTGATATGGAGAAGCCTAGATTGTTTCTTAGTCATGGAAGAGAGTGCTTATGCTCGGTGGTGATTCCTGGTGTTGGAAAGCATTACTTCCTGTTAACCTCGAATGCTTGAAGGCTATGAAGTTAATCATTAGATGATTTGCAAGCTTCTGAAATAGCCTTTCTCTCTTTCTCGGATACATGTACATGGTGGTGGTTTAAAGTTGGCCTGAAAGGGGCCTGGATTCTCTTGAACTATTGTTTTCTTTCTAAGGATGATTTGTATTTGCATGGCTATGTGGTTTTGCAGGTTTTTCATGGTTAAGCAAAACTTGTGATCATGTGGAGTTGTTGTTAAGCTATTGTCTAGACACTGGGCTTTTGGGGTGTTGCTGGATGAGATAGTTGCAGGTCTGCATGCATGCTTGGTGCATGGTTTTGAGGAGGTATGACTCTTTCTCTGCATGGGAGAGTTAGTAAGTGTTTTGTCACTCAGAATTCTTGTGGTAATGCTTGTGGGTTCCTTGATTATGGGGCTCATTGTGGACATGATTGGAAAATAAGATTTGGCATGATCTGGTGTTTGAGTCATGTTGTCTACGTGGTTATTGTCTTTGAAATCTCAATGTTGCAGTTGTATCTATGGAAATTTAGATGGGTTAGCTTATTAAATAATAAACATCAAAATCCAATGAAATAACAAAGAACAAAGGAAATATAATGAAAATAAAAGGAGTAATACTACCAGAAATCTTCATTTTCCATGTTTCACCTTTGTTACACCTTCTAGTTTGAAGCAAGTCAATGAAGCCCTTAGATTTCAAATTGAGCAACCTATAATAATGCCAAAGCCCTATGCAAATGTTGAAGGATTTGATAAAATTGTGCCTATGCCTATGACAATATGATAAATGAAAATAATGACTATAATTGCTAAAATGACTATAATGCCTATATTACAAATGACGAGGTCCCAAAATTATGAGCAAAATTGTCTTTTATAGAAAACACAATTTTGAGCGGACGAATGAGATTAAATTCTAAGAAGGACTTAGAATGAGAGGTCCAGATTAAACCTGAGAATCCCTAATTAGGGTTAGGAAAAATTCATTAATCGAACGGTCAAGATAAAACCTCAGATAAATGGATCGACGATGGAGAATAAATGAGATAAATTAATTAGAAAATAAAGATTTTTGAAAATCAAGAAGATAAAGATTGCCTGATTTGTGAGATTCGAAAAATCAAGAAGATAAGAGTTGGACTGAAGATCAGATTTGGAAAATCAAGAATCTGCCCGATTACTTGATTTTTGGAAGATTAGTTACCATTTTGAATTAAATTAATTCAAAATAATGATTTTAGGAGACAATAAATAATCTTTTCAGATTATTTACCAAAATGAACCTGACAATTAAGAAGTGATGACATTTTAAATAATTTCATTTATTTAAAATGAGAGGAATATTAATTTTGACAATTAAATAATTAAAGATAATTATTTAATTTAGAAGATAAGATTAATTAATTAAATAAATTAATCAATTCATTTAATTATGACAAGTTAGTGACATATAAATAAATAAATAAAATTTATTTATTTAATAATCAAGAAGAAATATATGACAAAGGGTAATTAAATAAATTAAGAAATTTATTTAAGGGAAGACTTAGACAATTAATGACGTATTTAATAAATAAATAAAATTTATTTATTTAATAATCATGAAGAATACAAAGACATGAATTAATTAAACAATTATAAATTATTTAATTAATAGTTGAATGTGGACCAAGGACATAATTAAATGTCATAATTATGCTAGGGTGAAAGTGGTAAAAATGAAGCTTGCAGGCCTCGGTCATTTTTAGGTGTCTACATTTTTCCCCTCTTTGTCATAATGTAGCATGTCGCATTGTGACAAAGAAAATATGTCAAAAATATGCCCCAGTGCAAAATAAGATGAGGAAGAATGACGAGGAGGGTAGTGGTATGCTCCCTCAAGAGGACAGATAGGTTCCAAGAACATTAGCATGCTCTCGAAATTAGTGAGAAGACTAGAATATGAAGAGACAAAGAAATGTTAGTGCAAAAGATATGGATGATGATATGGATGCAATGCCTAAATGAGATGGGAGAGAGAAGATGACAAGACAAAAATATATGCATGTTAGTTCCTAGACCAAATCCTTCAAAACATTGCCATAGGACTAATATTTATTACTCTTAATCATCATTGGGTGGTAAAAATGACACAAATGGACAACAGACACCATGATATGACATAGACCAAGGTGTGCAAGGTCATCCACTTCAAAAATAGACAGTCACAGACAAGGAATGTCCTAACTCATACTAAGGGCGAAGTTGCCCCAGTCTTTTTGTCAAGACAATCCACAGACAGCAGTCAAAGAAAATAAAATAGGCCAGGACACATCATTGCACCTCTAAATCCTTCATGGGACATCCTCAAGGTAGCTAGTAACATGACCAAAAGGACAAGACAGTAAACAGAGAAGACCAAAAATAGAAAAAATAGGCAAATGATAAGACAAGACAGACGAGAAAAATTAACAACCATTTAATTTTGTTTGCCAATGTTTGTTTTCCAAAGATTGATTTCTTGTCGATTTGACAGTTTTGATAGTTTAAGAGCTTTGCCAATTTGACAGTGTTGACAGTTTGACGGGGCCTATTGTTAAGAAGGACACATCCTGAAAAGGCAAAGGACATTTTGACGAGGTCTAACTCCAAGAAGGACACATCTTGAAGAGGACCAAAGAGTGACGAGATTGACATTATTTTTACTAATATGTTTTGGCAAGTTGATTGATATTGACTGTATGATTGATTGGACTGTGTTGTCTGATTTTGACCAATTTTGACGTTGGTGTTTCGAATGACTGTCTTGTGTCCGAGTTTGACTATGTCTGACTTATTTGATCGATGTGACGATTGTGACAAATGTCATGATTTTATTTGGACCAACCTAAAAGGACTGACCTAATGTCTCTGGGACTCAACGACTGATGGCCTTGCCTATGTAACAAATGCACAGAGACAACGTAGTTTGACTATGACATGGACTGACTGACATGACTAACTTTGACTCCATTTTTAGGATTTTGACATTGATTTGGATGTTTTTGTGTTTTTCTTCAGGACATTTTATGACTTTTAGGTCTTTCTTCAAGACATTTTATGATGTTTTTGGTCTTTCTTCAGGACATTTTATGATGTTTTTGTCTTTTCTTTAGGACATTTTATGGTGTTTTTGTCTTTTTGTCATTTTATGATTTTTTTGGATTTTGACATTTAAGAGGATCGTGACAAATGCATGTGATTGATGCTTACACATGAGAATCCAAGGACAAACATGATTGTGCCCCTAGTCAAGCCGAATACCAATTGACAGGTGATGACAACATTGTTTGATGTGTGAAGGACACATCCTGAAACAACGTGAGGACGATGATGATAGTGTGACGAAAGTATGGCAGTCTACAGCCGGGCGAGGAATGTAGTCAAGTAAAATTTTGGATAATGTGTTTGTATGGATTAGACTCGTTGCATTTGGAATGACTTGGTTAGGACTAGATGGGATGATGATTATCCTTAGACCGTTTGACAAGGGAAAGCCAAGATAGGTGACATGCATGAAAGGATAGGGGTGGCCTTGGTAAAAGATGGGAGACATGAGACTAATGGAATTGTCATATGATTTTCAAGGACTATGTCATACAAGGACAATAAGACTATGACGGTCAATGATATGATGTTTCGTGAATCATGTATGACCGAAGGATAGACATGTCAAGAGTTTTCCCAAAGCATGATTTATGTGTGCCAGTTTAATGTCAAGACTGAGGTAAGTGGGAAAAATGCATGGAAATGATAGGGCTTAGATGGACATAAATGTCATGAGGAAGGCATGGGAAATGAGACGACTTGCCCCCAAGTGTAAAAGTCCACATAGGTGATTTATTTTACACATGATGTCTGTTTGCCAGGTTTTCATCATGGTACTTATCCAGGGTGCCTGTTTGCCAAGTTTTCACCGTTGGACGAAATTTTTCTCTTTACTATTTTCTTGAATTTTTAATCTTTTTAGTGTCACTAAGACACCTGTTTGCCAGGTTTTTATCAGGGTGACGATTTTTATCATTTTTCAATTTTTTTTTTTTGTATTTCTAATTTTGCAAATAGCTTGGATGCTTTAGATGACCACTGACTATTATGAATCCACTGATGGTGCCGATGTAGAGACTGGTGCCATGATATGCCAATAATGACCTATTTGAAGGAGTTGTCTTGTCAGGATCGTAACACTTGTATACAACTGATTGATGTCATTGTGATCCTTTCTGATACTAGAGTTGGCCTTATCAAAATACACACATCGCGATAGAGTGCCATGAGAGTCCTTGCGGTAAAGAGTTGCTGCCAAGATGTGACGTATTTGTGACATGGGATCATTGGACTTTAGACGAGATGTAGGGTTATGGCAAATGATGGTAGATGTGGAAAGATTGTTTGGAAGTTTGGATGAATGACTTTTTATTTTCCAAACTTGGGATGGTGGATGATGGATTTTGGAGGGATGGTGTTTGGAACCAACACTTTTATATGCCTTGATTGATGACCATTTTGAAGGAGGTGGAAATTTGTTGTATGTGGGAGTCCTCTTGTCTTGTGGCTCCACATTGTGATTGACTTTTGTATTTACTTGGTGTCTTTGTTTGATCCATCTTTTTTTGGGATCCATTTTAATTTCATTTGTCCACTTGTCCTTTTGTTTGATTCAATGGCCTTTAAAATTTGATTTTGATCTTTTGACTTGTAAGACTTTTGTTTTTGTTGGTCCCAAAAGGGAGGTTGATTCATGATAGAATGATGGTTTATGGTGTGGGTGGATGGGGTGTTGGCAGCAATCTTATGACAAGGATTTCTCATGGATTCCATTTTGACATTTGTATCTGACAAGGTTACCCCCAATATTGAGGAGGTACCACTGACATCATTTGATTTGTTGTCTGAGGAATAACCAAGACCTTGATGTCTATAATTTTCTTGAAGCTGTATTGGTTCTAGAATGCCTTGCTCGTGTATGCCTAGTCCTTTTCCCTGATATTGCATGCTTTGACAGATTCTATTTGCGATGGGGTATTTGTTGTTTTGAAAGCAAGATGCTAACCCATCATTAGGTCTATGGATACTGTCACTTGTAATATTTTCGTCTGTGAGAAAGCCCGCTCTTACAAAGATAGATGACCCTAGTTGATAAAGTGTCTTAACTTCATTGTCATGCTAGACATATTCTTGACTGATATCTTTGCTCTGATCATGCGACATGTCAGGTTCAGATGATTCTGTTGGTGCTTCCAAGGCAATATCAAAGTCATCATTATGTTTAGTGTTATAGAGTCCAATGATTTTAGCTATAACTTGATCATATGCAAGCATGTCCCTAGTGGAAGATTCTTGTTCTGGAGGAATATCATCTATGTGTCCCATGGAGGCAAGTGTCTCATCGTGGGAAGTGTCAATAGTCGAGGCCTTTATAGGGTCGGCAAGTGTTTGATCATGAATGGCATAAAGGTCAAGGAGTGGATCGTTTTGGATTTCTTGGTCAATGGTAGGGTTTGGTCGAAGATGGGGTTGTCATGGATTTGACTTCTTGGTCAATGATGGGGTCTTGGTCAAAGATGGGGTTGTCATGGATAATACAGTCAAAAATAGAGTCATTGTCAAGGAGAGATGTGTTTTGGATGTCATGATTGTTTTGAAGGACTTCATGGATGGACTGAAAGATAGGGTCATGGGATGGACTATCTTTTCCTTGACATGAGGGTGACATTATAAAGTCATGCTTTGGGCTTTCATTTTGACATGTATCCTCAAGTTTATTAAATGGGATTTGACTTTGGACTATGATAGAATTTTCATGACTAGATGTGGCTTGTGAGGGGGTGACTTGAAAAGGATTAATGAATGATGGACTAGGATAGGATATGGGGACTTGGACTGGACTAGTATGTGAAGGACTAGGATAGGACATGGAGTCTTGGACTAGATATGTCATGGAGTCTTGGACTGGATTAGGATGTGGCGGCATAGGATGTGACATGGAGACTTCGACTATATTAGTTGGTAATGACATAGGATATGACATAGGGACTTGGACTAGATTGGAGTAAGGTTGACTAAAATGGGATGTGGAGACTTGGATTGGATCGATATGGTATGATGTGGGGACGTGACATGTGTTGGTAGATAGTTGATAAGGCATGTAGACTTGGACGGGATTGATAGGTGAAGGGTCAGAACATGACGTGGAGTTTTGGAATGGACTAGTTGATAGTTGGCTTCCGTTGTCAAAGTTAGGATAAGGGTGAGTAATGGATGTTTGTTGTGAATCATTGGTAGGATTTATGTCAAGTGACTATTGATGGTGAGGGTAGACGGATGGAGGTGGCAAAGTATTTATGTCAAAGCATTGTGGTAACTTAGCCCCTTGGTCCAAAAGCATGGCTAGATACCTTTGAGGGTCACATAAGATTGATTTTTCTATAAAGGAGACTATATCAGGATTTTGCGCTGCAACTTCTAAGTCTTTGACATATACTCATCCATTCTGGTCTCTTTTTATGAATGGTACAAAAGGGTTTCGTGATGAAGATGACATGTTCATGGAAGATTGAATGTTCATGTTGTGAAATGGGTTGGAAAAATTCCACTGTTGGTTTGTGTCATGACTGTTATTATCGATGTTGGGATTGAAATCTTTTCCAAAGTTTTCCATTTGTCGTTGTTGTCTTTGAAGCCTAATCTCAACCGTAAAAGGGATTTTCTCAAATGAGGACGATGAGAATGACAAGTCAATGCAAGGATGACACTAGCCTATGTTTTTTTGATTTTCGATAAGGATGACAATGCAAGACTATGTTTTTCAATTTTTGACAATAAGGGATGCAATATGACAATGTTGTCTAAAGAAAATGACTAATGCCAAAGGACAATGAAGACTAAGATGACAAGTTATGTCACTAATTTTTTTTGTATTTTTGGAATAAAGGATGACAATGCAAGATGATGATGATGTTTTCCTAAGGAAATGATTAATGCAAGATGACAAGGTTGTCAAGGCCAAAGTGTCAAATGAGGACTAAGATGATGATGTTTGACTAAGGACTTAATGTTATAAATGCAAGGTCTAGGTTCAAAATGATGACTAAGATAAACAATGCAAAGTCTAACTTCAAAATGAGGACTGAGATTGTTTTCTGATGTTTTGTTGAAAAGTTTGAGTTGTCTAAGGTCAATTGTTTGTGTCCAAATTCGTGAATGTTGTGTATATTATTTTAAAATCTAGAAAACACTTGACAAGCATGATGTTTTGGTGTAAGCAAGCGCACATGAGACAAGTACAATCTTAAAAGGCCAATAGGCCAAGGGTTTGTATACTTGGTATAGCCCACCGATATACCCCAGATTGGTAATAAACACCTTTCCTTCTCAAGAGCGGATAGCTTAGAATTTTGGTGGCATTGGCTCCCCTCCACGGCTCATTAACGTCATTCGAGCACACCAAATTCAAATTCTTGGGTAGTGACTTCCCAAGAACTATTATCTCTACTCAAGGGGATCAGTAGTGAGTGTCTTCGGGCATGATACTGTACCCTGCACTACCAAGCAATGGCCAAAGAACAGTTGGACACTAAAACAAGGGGTATTTAATTTGGGCATTCTGTTCGTGGGGCATGATCCATGCGGCGAGAGTCCCCTTTCGGATCCATCTCGTCGGAACCACACTCGTGATTCTTGGGCTTTCCCCAAGAACCCACTTTTATATACCGGCTGGAAGTCCCTCAGGTTTAGGGTGCTACTGGTTTGAGTTGTCCTGGGGTGAGTACTTTTTTCCACCAAAACAGGCCCAAGTTCTAGAGTTAGTAACCATTTCTCTTACACCCAAGATCGTCCGAGAGCGCAAGGGGAGAGGATACTCTGATATACCAAACGTGAGGGTAATAAAAAAAAGAAGAATGGGTCTGGTTTTGTGATCACTGATTTTTCACAAGGTGAGAGCATACTCGCCTACCATTTTGCAAACACAGTCATGCAAAGAAGACATTGTTCTTTTTAATTGCACTAAAAGTAAGTGTGTACTAATCTAAGAAAAAGAAGCACAATGTTTTAGTGTTTATTCTTTGACATTCAAACCTGCAAGACCACAATTTAGAAGTTTGAATTTTTACCTTTGACCCACGAAAAACTCCAATGCCACATGTTGCCAACAAAGATTAGTAATAAAAATAAAAATTAAAAAAATAAAATTTAATGACAGCAGCAAATTAAAACAGCAATAACTTGCTTAAAACTTAATGAAAATTTAAAGCGTAGATATCTATGGAGAGCTAAATGACAGATCTTCAAAACCCAAAAAACGTTTTCTACAATTCTGCACACAAAAAATGTTATAGACAAAAGAAAAACGCTGGTTGTAAAAATTAAATTGAAAAAACAGCGATCACTAAAATGGCCATAACTTTCTCAAATCTTAACGAAATTTAAAACCATTTGATGTTCTAGAAAGTTGAGAGCGAGATCTACAAAACTCAAAAACTGTTTTAAAATATTTTATTCGCCCATTTTTCTGTGCTCAAAAGAAAGTGACGGGATTTCGTATGACTTCTTGGCTATAACCTGCAAAACAGTGAAAACAAACAAAAAAACACAATTTTTCTACAAAACGTCGGGTTCACCAATGTAACTAAGGGTAAATTTTAGATGGGTCAGCTTATTAAATAATTAACATCAAAATCCAATGAAATAACAAAGGACAAAGGAAATATAATGAAAATAAAAGGAGTAATACTACCAGAAATCTTCATTTTCCATGGTTCACCTTTGTTACACCTTCTAGTTTGCAGCAAGTCAATGAAGCCCTCAGATTTCAAATTGAGCAACCTATAATAATGCCAAAGCCCTATGCAAATTTTGAAGGATTTGATAAAATTGTGCCTATGCCTATGACAATATGATAAATGAAAATAATGACTATAATTGCTAAAATGACTATAATGCCTATATTACAAATGACGAGGTCCCAAAATTATGAGCAAAATTGTCTTTTATAGAAAACACAATTTTGAGCGGACGAATGAGATTAAATTCTAAGAAGGACTTAGAATGAGAGGTCCAGATTAAACCTGAGAATCCCTAATTAGGGTTAGGAAAAATTCATTAATCGAACGGTCAAGATAAAACCTCAGATAAATGGATCGACGGTGGAGAATAAATGAGATAAATTAATTAGAAAATAAAGATTTTTGAAAATCAAGAAGATAAAGATTGCTTGATTTGTGAGATTCGAAAAATCAAGAAGATAAGAGTTGGACTGAAGATCAGATTTGGAAAATCAAGAATCTGCCCGATTACTTGAGTTTTGGAAGATTAGTTACCATTTTGAATTAAATTAATTTAAAATAATAATTTTGTGAGACAATAAATAATCTTTTTCAGATTATTTACCAAAATGGACTGACAGTTAAGAAAGTGATGACATTTTAAATAATTTCATTTATTTAAAATGAGAGGAATATTAATTTTGACAATTAAATAATTAAAGATAATTATTTAATTTAGAAGATAAGATTAATTAATTAAATAAATTAATCAATTCATTTAATTATGACAGTTAGTGACATATTAAATAAATAAATAAAATTTATTTATTTAATAATCGTGAAGAAATATATATCAAAGGGTAATTAAATAAATTAAGAAATTTATTTAAGGGAAGACTTAGACAATTAATGATGTATTTAATAAATAAATAAAATTTATTTATTTAATAATCATGAAGAATACAAAGACATGAATTAATTAAACAGTTATAAATTATTTAATTAATAGTTGAATGTGGACCAATGACATAATTAAATGTCATAATTATGCTAGGGCGAAAGTAGTAAAAATGAAGCTTGCAGGCCTAGGTCATTTTTAGGTGTCTACAACAGTTTTCAATGTGATAATGGTTTTGCATGTTCGATGTTTGTGATCTATGAGTTATGTGGTTGGTGGATTAGCTACCCATTGGCTACAATGAGATAACTTGGATGTGGGTTGTCTTTATCCACGAGGTTGATTCATTGATGGTGTAGATTTGTTAGCTGGCCTTGTCTATGGTCACTTGTGCATTGGTGTGACTATTTTTCAGATGAGAGGATGGATATTCTAGAGTACCTAAATAGTTGGTTAAGGGAACCTGTAGCAGATGGTCATGATGCTTGGAGAGCTCGGGTGTCACTCTTCAGTGGGAGCTCTAGTAGTGACTGTGGATTCATCACATGGTTGTGAATGGTCTTCTTTAGTGTTGCAGAAGGGTTCTTTCGCTTTTGCATGGACATTATTTGAAGGTGTGCAACATCTTGGAACCATGGAGGATGCTTGGAGTCTTTGGCTAAGGTGTTGGTGGTACTTGATAGGTGATGTTGTTCTTAAGTATATTTTCTTTATGTCATGGTATACTCTTGTTTGTGACTGGAGTTTTGGCATTGTGCATTGTACTTGAGACAATGGTGGAATCACTTGAAGCATGGTATCTCCTATGGGGATGTGTAGATCATGGTGTCATGATAAGTTCCTGATTCAGATGATTGGAGCTTTGACAGTGGTCTGGCAAATTCTTTGTGTATTTTGTGCTTTGATTATTTGCTTGATACTTTGTGATAGTGTAGTAATGTAGATGGAGTTTAGCATGAGATGATCGGCTGCTAGTACTCATGGATACATGAAGAATAGGTGAGGTTATCTTTCTCTTATGAGAGATGTGTTCCTGCTTGTTACTCTTGTTAAAGTTTATTAGCAGAAAGTCCAAGAAGCCTACACCTTGGTTGAACGTGAGTTCAAGAAGAGACATATGAGGAGATTTTGGATTAATTATGATGGCTTATATCTGTTGAAGGAGTATTCTTGTTCCCACTCTTGGTCTACTCGGCAGTTTATCAGAGAGGTATTTGGCTCATTATATCTTTTAGATGTATTTTTTGTTCACTTTCATGATATGGATCCTAGATTGTTGTTTAATGGTTTTGGAGGATTCATAGTGGAAGTTGTATTGTGCTTGTGCTTGGGTTTGAGCTTGTTGTGTTTGAAAATTTTGTAAGCCCTTTCGATAAGCTTGCTATGATGCTTGTAATATGATACTGTATTGGTTTGCCATATTTGGATTTGGAGGTGGAGGTGGTGGATTTTGTGGGCTGGTGTGAGATGATGTGAGGAGAGATTGGTTGGGTGGTTGTTGAGGCGTCTATTGAGTGATGACAAGGGGTTGTGTGGTAGATGGTATGGTTGATGTGCTTGGTCCTTGTGAGATGATGTTTTGGGGATGTTTGAGGTGTTGTAGATGATGTGATGATTGGTTGATATGTTTTTATTGGTGCCACTTGGTGTTGCGATATTAGTGGAATGCTCAAAGTATTTGGTATGATAGACACAATAATTTTATTTATGATTGGGGGATTGATTTGATTTTATTGGTTTTGGATTGATGTGTTGGATAAAGGGGGTTTTGCTAAACCTTGGATTGGTGTGGATGTTGATGTCAAAAGAGGGAATGATAGGAAAATTTGAGGTGTGTTCCCTTGCAAAGGTGAGGATGATGTATTAAAAGTTATCACTTTTCCAAATAAATCTACTTGTCCTTGTGATACATTTGGGAGAGAGCCTTGTGCATCAAGAGGGTATGTCGATGTTGCATAAAAGGTGGAGGGGTTGTTTGTATCATGGAAAATGAGTGGCACATATGGATGTTTTGGATCTTGTGGGATGGTGTTAGGCATACCCAAGATTGTGTTAGTCTCTAAATTCTGGTTGTTCGCAAGTGGATTCCCTTGAAGGGCTTGGAGTAATGAACTTCCCTTAGTGATCATGGGCTAACTTGGGGCAGGAGATGATGTTGGTTGTGTAAACACCTAAAAATGACCTAGGCCTGCAAGCTTCATTTTTACCACTTTCATCCTAGCATAATTATGATATTTAATTATGTCCTTGGTCCACATTCGACTATTGATTAAATAATTCATAATTATTTAATTAATTCATGTCATTTATTCTTCACAATTATTAAATAAATAAATTTTATTTATTTATTAAATACGTCATTAATTGTCTAAGGCTTCCCTTAATTAAATAAATTTCTTAATTTTTTTAATTTCCCTTTCTGCATTTAATTCTTCTTGATTATTAAATAAGTGAATTACATTTATTTATTTAATATGTCACTAATTGTCTTAATTAAATAAATTGATTAATTTATTTAATTAATTAGTCTTATCTGCTAAATTAAATAATTAAATTTAATTATTTAATTGCCAATTTGATATTCCTCTCATTTTAAATAAATTAAATTATTTAAAATATCATCACAATCTTAACTGTCAGTCCATTTTGATAAATAATCTGAAAAAGATTATTTGTTATCTCACAAAATCATTATTTTGAATTAATTTAATTCAAAATAGTAACTAATCTTCCAAAAATCAAGTAATCGGGCAGATTCTTGATTTTCCAAATTGAATCTTTAGTCTGAATCTTATCTTCTTGATTTTTCGAATCTCATGAATCGGGCAATCTTATCTTCTTGATTTTTCAAAAATCTTCATTTCTTTAATTAATTTATCTCATTTATTCTCCACCATCGATCCGATTATCTGAGATATTATTCAGACTATTCGATTAAGGATTTTTCCCTAACCCTGATTAGGGATTCTCAAATTTAATCTGGACCTCTCATTTTAGGTTCTCATCATCAATTAATCTCGTCCGTCCACTCAAAATGACATTTTTTATAAAATGTCATTTTCCTCTCACTTTTCGATGACACGCTGACATTTTATATTTATGCACACACATATTATAGGCATTATACTCTTGCACTTGCACTCTTAGGCTTCTCATTAGAATTATTATTTTCATGTGATCAAATCTTAGACATTGGCAATCATAGTCATAGGCATAGGCATTTATCAAATCCTTCAAAGCTTGGTGTAGGACTTAGGCATTTGCAGATTGCTTGCACAACAAATCTGAGGGCAAAGTATTATCCAGCAAGTAAGAAGGTATTACAAAAGTAAATCATGGAGGTCTCGGCGATCAGGTATAATCATTCTTTCATTTGCTTCCATTGTGTTTTGTAAGATCTTTGGGTTTCATTGTCTTTATTGATTACTGCTATTCTCCTAATAAAACCTAAAAGAAATCCTTAGTTACATTGGTGAACCCGACGTTTTTCTGGTTAGCTTATAAAATAATAAACATCAAAAATCCAAAGAGACTATTAAATTGTCACAATTGAATGTTTGAATGCAGCAAATTGTCAAAAATCATATTACTGCCTAAATGTCTGAATGTCTGATTACTGCTATTCTCCTAATCAAACCAAAAAGAAATCCTCAGTTACATTGGTGAACTCGACGTTTTTCTGGTTATTTCCATACATTTTTTTGTGTTTTCTACTATTTTGCAAGTATAGGTATGGAGTGACGCAACCGCCTTTTAAAAAAAACTCGTGATGCATTTGATGCGTCGCGACGCATTCGCCAACACAAAAGCGGCAATCGCTCTGACAAGCTGCAATCGATATCTTGAATGACGCATCTGCTCTGTCGTGCCGCATTTAAAGTCCTAAACGACGCATATGCTCTGTCGTGCCACATTTGACTGGTAAAGATTTTCTTTCATTTTTGACATTTTGATTTTTGGATTTTAGGGTTTTCTGGTTACTGGTTTCTTTCTGGTTTCTTCTAGTCTTCTAATTTCCTAGTTTTTTTTTTCATTCCTGCATGTTAGCTAGCTTAGGGTTTTGTGTTACTAATCTCCATTTGCAGTGTGTGGTGATTACTATTCATGTGTCGAAGATCATTTAATAAAGAAACTACTAATCTTTTCTCTGCAGATTCGAATGTCAAAGACAGAATAAACAAACATTGTGCTTGTTTTTCATAGATTAGCAAACATTTAACTTTGGTGCACATAAAAAGAACATTCATGTCTTCTTTACTTGATTGTGTTTGCAAAATGGTAGGTGAGTATGCTCTCACTTGGTGAAAACCTCGTGATCAAAAAACCAGACACATTTTTTTCTGTTATTACCCTGACTTGGTATATCGGAGTATCCTCTCCCCTTGCGCTTTCAGACGATCTTGGGTGTAAGAGAAATGGTTACCAACTCTAGAAATTGGGCCTACCTGGGGATCTCATCACCCCAACACAACTCAAACTAGCAATGGAGCTAAAGCCAAGCTACCCCCGACCGGTATATAAATGTAAATATTAAGGGAAAACCTAAGATTGCGAGTGTGGATGTGTCATACGGACGGAGTTGTACTGCCTTAAACCCTATTGAGCTTAACCTCTTCAGGCTGGAGTGCCACCTTAATGGTGATTAATCTCTTGCCCCATGTATGGCCACTCGAACGGGGGTCCCGAACTAAAAAAATTTGTATAGAAAGCCAAAAACCTTATATTTTCTAGCACAACATTGGTTAGTGTGAAGGCATCCACACTTTCACAGTTTGTAGTAGAGGTGATCAACTCGCCAAGGGAGTTTCATGGGGGTTGGAAGCTTGGTTGGCCTGAGAAGAGAGTGCATTGTAAGGGGGAGCCCGTGCATCCAAGCTTCTGAATTCACACGCTACAGATATGTGGTTGGGGAAACCCACGTGGAATCTAGTGAATACTGTCATGGCTTAGCCTAGGATTGTGCTTATCTGATGTGTGATTGGTTATATTCGAAACACTGTGTTTGTCAAGTGATTTCTGGTTTTATCACAGTTTGAAACAAAACATTCACCAAATAGATCAAAATTGACATCAAAACGATAAGAAAATCATTTTGAAACAAAACTGTGTCGCATCTATCGAACCGCAATTGATTTTCTACACCGCAACTGCTCTGTTAAACCACATCTAACATTTAGAATGCCACATCTGTAGGCATCATGATGCATTTGAACACTGAAAATCCACATATGCTAAATCAAGTTGCATCTAACAGTCCAAAAGCTACAACTACAAAAACAAACCGCATTTGATAAACTGAGACGCATTCGCAGCTTCAAATGACGCATTTGCCTGTCAAAAATTTAAAACTTCATATTCAAAACCTGAGGTCTTCAGCTTGTCAACCATTTGTCAAACACTGTTTCCAGGGAGATTCTATCAGAAACCAAGTCTGGAATTGCTCAAAGTTTCAACCATTAGTTTGCATTCGTCACCATAGGTTTCATCCTTCATTCTTTTTAGTTGCATACATTTGGCATTAAATTATCCCTAGGTTCACATTTTGCATACTTAGGATTAGAAAAATATCAGCACACTTTGCAAAGTCATTGCTTTCGAGACTAGGCTCTCTCGGACTAAGTTATCAAACCCCTTTGTAGTCATTGTCCTCTTTTGTGAGATTTTTCCAACTCAAAAGTCTAGTTGGGAAAACTCACTAGTCATTTAGACCTTGTC
Organism: Sequoia sempervirens; assembly: GCA_007258455.2. Taxonomy (NCBI): domain Eukaryota; kingdom Viridiplantae; phylum Streptophyta; class Pinopsida; order Cupressales; family Cupressaceae; genus Sequoia; species Sequoia sempervirens. Next base: position 737,739,948 of record VDFB02281492.1, on the reverse strand, counting down.
AACTTGTCATTTTCAACAAAGTCCTTTGGCAGTCAAAATCAAAAACAAAGTTTGAGCTTAGAAGTGTTTAGGTACCCTTGTCCTAAGTTGCATTATAAGTCTACACATTGCATATCCTATTCACGAAAATCCAAAAACATTAGTCATTCTAGTCGTCATTTTGAACTTAGACTTCGCGTAGTGTCATACTTGCATTTAGTTGTCATTCCCATTTGAGCAATCTCATTTATGGTGGAAACTAGACTCCAAAAACAAAGGAGACAAATGGAAAAATTTCGAAAAGACCCCACAAATGACCCAAACTAGACCTTTTATGATCCATTTTCCAATTTAGATAATCAACCTCCAATGACAACACAATCCTCATCAAACAGTCCATTCAAACCATTCTTGCAAAAAGACGAAAATGGTCAACTACTTGAGGAAAACTTAGAGGCACTGGCACAAGACCCAGAGGCCTGTTAGCTCATTGAAACAATGGTCCATCATGATAGAGACTGATTCTTAGCCATGCTCTTGAGTGAAGGAGCTAAGTTACCACAAGGATTTGACGTTAACATGCTAAATTTGACACCTCCTGACCCTAATACCAACAACGCACATAACATGACACATAGTGGTCAACTTCCAAATACTATGAGCAATACTTCCTTTGGGACCACAACGACAGTGCATGCCACTCCCAACATCCTAAACACCCCCAACATTCCCAATACCACAAATATCACGACAGTAAATGCCACGGGGGCATCATCAAGTCACAACAATCCCCCTTGACAACTCCATCTCCTACCATGAGCACAACTTTGACATATCCGCTCAGTGGTATTTCACAAAATCCTTCGGGAGGAGCCACAAGACGTGTATTCATCCAAGGACAACAACAAAATGTTAACACGAAAACACAGTCAAATGTCATTGCCTCCCAAGGTACAAACACAAACATTCCTCTTAGGCAAACTCAACAATTCGCGCAAGGCGGCCAAGTAACACAACCCATGACATCATTAACACATCATAACATTCATGGTCATAACATCCCCCAAATAATGACACACATGGCTGGGGGAAACATTCCAACCTACTCATTTAATGTTCATACTCATCAACATGCACCCAATCATAACTTTCAATATCAACATGCACCCAATCATAACTTCCAATACCAACAACACGTCAATCCACACACGTCATACATGTCACAACAATCCATACTGCCACAATACACCAATATTCACGCCCAACAAACAGGAACACATGGTGTACCAGGCAATCCGATGTATGGAAACATAAATGACCCTGCTGTGGATGCCCTCCAAACAAGATTAAGGGATGTAGAGAAAACTATCCAAAACATGTACATTTCAGGAAAAAAATCAGAAATATCATATGATCTAAATGTATACCCATTCGACACGAGCTTATACATGCCTCCATTTCCGCCAGGATATGTGTCACCCAACTTCACAAAATATAGAGGCAAGACAAACCCCATTGAAAATGTTCGTGAATTTGCAACCAATTGTATGGACATCGCCTATGAACAAACATACTTGATGAGAATTTTTTCTAATAGTCTGGCGGGTCCTTCCCTTGAATGGTTTTCCACCCAAAAGGATATCCAGACATGGGATGAGCTTAAACAAAAATTCATAAGAAATTATGCGTACAACATCGACATGGATACCTCTATCACTAGCTTGTGCAATCTCATGCAAGAGGATGCTGGTGAGACATTTATCCCATTCTTTCAAAAATGGAGAAGCCTCGCTAGTCAATGTCACATTGACATCCCCGAAAGGGAAAAATTGACATGTTTGTCCAAACACTTCTGGGGCCCCTAAAATATGCACTGCAAGTACATTATTGCACAAACTTCACAGAATTAGTTGAAAAAGGGGTCCAGATTGAGAAAGCCCTTATCGCAAAGGGAGAACTAAGATATGGTTCCAAAAACACTAACGTCAATCCACCCGCCAACAAAAACAAATATTGGGTTAAAAATAAGCACGTTACAAATGACGATGTTGTTGACGCCAAGACTGTAAACATGGTGGGTCCTGTATTGGCCCTGAAAGGGGTTCAACAATAAAATAGACCAACAACAACATTGACACCTCCTCCCAATACTTCTTCAAACAACCAAAGCGGTCAAAACAATCAGGGACAATACCGTCAGATGAGACAATTTTCTAGGGGTCGCACATGCACCCATTTGGGTGAACCCATTGAAGAAGTCCTTAGGAAATACCTCCAGCATGGGGTCATCATACTTCAAGAACCAAAACCATATGACCTAGGACAATTCAAACCAGCATGGTGGAATGACAATGCATTTTGTGAATACCATCGAGCAAAAGGGCATACCTCTAACTGTCGACAATTGAAAAACATAATACAAGATCTTATAAAAAGTCCCACCATCGAAGTATGTGGATCGCAATTTGCCTCCAATTCAGATCATACTATCCACAAGAATCCACTGCAGGACCATGGTTCTCATAATGCTTCCACTTCAAGTCCACAAAATCAAGCTAACTTCACCCGGCCGAAGTACGATTATTCTAGTAGACCAATTATAAATAATGTCCAAACTGACAATGAATACATCAATACCATTACGGTCAAGAGAGCACCCCAATGTAATGCTACTAATCGAATTGGCAAGGTCACTATAGCTGGTCCACCTCCCGCTAGACAAGCCAAAATCACTATACCGGGCCCATCTGCTCAACAATCACAACCTGCTCCATCTGCTAAATAGCCAAAACCTGTCCCAACCACACAGTAGTGGAAACCCAAAAGTCAATTCAACCTCATTGACCAGCTAGGAAAGACTCCCGTGCAAATATTTATACTCAAGCTGCTTCGTATCTCTCCCACACACAAAGAGATCCTAGACAAAACTCTACTAGAGTGGTCGGTCCCCAAGGACATCGATGTCAATCAATTTGAAACTATGGTGGGATATCTCACTTCGCCTCCCCACGTCACCTTCTCGGATCAAGATTACTCATCACCTAAAACCAACCACAATGATGCATTGCACATAGAAAATTTTGTCCACAAGCACAAAGTTAGACGGGTTTTAGTAGATGGCAAAGCAGGATTGAACATATGCTCCCTCAAATTGGTTAAGGCTCTAGGGTTCTCTGATGCATGTGTAGACCCAATGAAGAGTATAGTGATCAAAGCATACGATGACGAGGAACGCTCTGTAAGGAAACTATGCAGCCATGAAATGACAATTTCCACATAACCCAAATCTGAAAACATGCAAGTAAAATACTCAACATCAACATGCAAGAGAATAGACAACATACCCATCAAAGATGACACAAGATATACCTTGAGAAAACCCTCAAGAGGGAAAAACCCAGCCTCCAAAAGCATCCACACTCCATGTATTATTCAGTAATGAAAAACCCATTACAATACATCTGCAGAGACTCCATGAACACTTATGAAACACAAGCTATCCATGCATTCCATGTGACCAAGCATGAATCCACACATCCCATGCCATGCTTCAAACCCTCACACATGCACAAGCTCAACCTTGACCAACTTTTGATCCAACCCTAAACAACTACCCATGTGGTTGCTTTTATAGAAACAAGCTCCCACAAAACCACCAAGTGGTATTACATAAACCATGTGCCCAAAATACTACATCATGTGACCCCACATTTAATATTGGGTGCTTTATTATTATTATTTTTATTATTCCCCAATATTAAATAATTACATTTTACAATTATGTCCCAATGTTACATACAACAAAGTGGCCCCAACATTATAACTCCTTGTGATGCACGTCCATCTAGGAACCCCTAGGTGCACTACACACATAATAAATAAATAAAACATTACAAAAATTATGCAAGGTGTACAACACCCAATCCTAACAATCTCCCACTTGTATACATTGCATAAGGGGGTAACAAAATAAACTCCATAGGCAACATGTACAATCCAGGAATCTAAGTGCTCCATGTGCTCCATCAAGATACCTGTAACAAGAACCAAGGTGACCACCATCTCATCCATGAATGCTTCCATCCTCCACCATGCCAACTGCACTAAGATATGAACACATCCAAAGAGATGTCACACTAACTGTCACAAAGAAGCATAAACCTGCCTCAACCTGATATAACACAAACACTGAATCCAATATGCACCAGTAGCTGTCAAGAATAAATCACCATAGCTGAAATGACACTCACTGCAAGTGCCAACACATCCAACTATCCATACCTCCAAGGTATACATATATAACATAGTAAACTCATGCCAACAACATATCCACCCATAAACCACAATAACAAACTCCATGTGCAAACCTGTCAAAACATGACATACACATCCAAGAGCTCCCACTAAATGGGCAATGTCGAGATGAATGCAAACCTGGAATGAGTGCATTCAACGCGTCGCTTCGTTAACATCCCAAAAAAGGCACCATCACAAAGGCATACCAAGTCTACTACCAACATCTCATAGAAGTAAACATGTAGTACCAAGGAACATCCACAATGATAAGCAAAACCTACAAACCAAACCCTGTAGCATGTCCTCCTACACACACCTCTAAATGTCAACTGTGTCAAGTATGATCTCCTCCATAATACCCCATAACAAAGTCCATAACCACATCCATCCATCCAATCACCAAGATCAAACATAACATATGTAACTAACATGGATGTAAGCATCTCAAAACAAGAAGATCAAACTCAAAGTAATCTTTCCCAAACCAAGGAAATCAGCCCAATAAACCATCTCCTAAACTCAACATGTATAAGGAGATAAACATGCCAACACTCCTCAAATGAACCCTCTAGAACCAAATATCCATGGCTCAAGATCCATATCCATGAGAAGACAAAGCATAAACGTAATGCACCTGAAAGAATAATGGGCAATACCTCTCAAGTGAACTGCCGAGTAGACCAAGAGTGGGGAATGAGAATGCTCCTCCAGGATATCCAAGTCATCATGACTCAACCAAGAACACTCTCCTCATCAATCCATGTTGAACTCATGTCCAACCAAGGTGTAGGCTCCCTCGGACTTCCTGCTAAAATCTCATCAAGAGTAACCATATCAACAACATGTCTCTAACCACAAGAGAACACCAACCCTCACCTAAGTCTCCAAGTATCCACGAGCACCTGTAACTGATCAATCCATGCTAAACACCAAGAAAATGATCAATGTACTCAATACAAAGAGAACCAACCAAGATCAAAATCATAGCTCCAACTACAGAATCAGGAACATAAACATAACACCATGATCTCACATCCTCTCAAAAAGAAGATCACATGAATAAATCATCATAATATGTACCATGCCACAACTCTAAACTAGTAATCAAGAGTATACCATGACATAATAACAAAACCATCCTACAACCAAGGATCACCTGTCAAAACCAACAAGTCATAAATAATACCTCAACATCTCCAACACCTGATGTTAAAGAACTCTCACTATAGCACACAGAATCCAAGAGCTCCTCCATGACAACAAAGATCACCTGCTGAAGACAACCATCCATAATAACCAATGGATCCACATCATTGCCAAATGCTCCCACTAAACCATGATACCGAGCAATCCCATGGCACCATGATGCACAAAACCAACACTGTCATAAGCTCACACAAAACCTATGAATCCAAGCTCTCAATGACAACATGATAACCATCCTCTAAAGCAAGAAGATACACCACCAAACTATCATATCCATCACCGCCAATCCATCACTGTCACAAGCTCCCACTGAACAGTGTAATCAAGTTATCCATGACATCGTGATACCAATCTCCTCAAACCAAGGAGATACACCGCCATAACCTGATTCAGGATCCAATCCAACACCACCAACAATGCACCTGCATAAACCATCATAAACATGCCAAAATCTCTAATGCACAAGAAACATCCATGACATCATGATCACCACCAAATATACCAACAAATCAATCCAACCGTGTCCACATATCTGCATAATCATAGTCAACTACATAGATCTCATATCATGACTGTACCTGGTAATACCATCTCATCTCCTCAACATGACAACCAAAAACAGCAAACCAAGTGACTAAACCAAGCCACTAAAACTGATCATGCATCAACACTGAAATATCAATGGGCAAAGACAACCCATATCCAAGTCATAGGTGCAACAAGTAAGTATAGACCACCTACAACATTGCACAACTTGTAGATACAAAAATGCAACATACATGCTGATAACCATGTCAAAAATATAATAATCTGAGATGTACAACCGAGTATACAATGAATCCATCATCAAATATCCAAAATCCGGCAATCCATAAGCTCATAATAACACCATAGTCAAAGAGACCCATAAATAGCTCAGATAAAGAAAACAGCAAATAAACCATGCCAAAATATCTCTAAACTTGATCCACTGTGTAGTGCTCTGAACAAGCTTTCTGTTGACTATTCGAAGTCTAAAATCCGACTCCGTATGCACCCGATATGCCCTCTCAAAGCTCAAAATAAACATCTGACTTCAACCAAGCAAAACACTTTCAAAACTACAAAATCATGGAACAATACCTATACCACTGCGTAGTGCTCGGAACCAGCTTTCCAACGACTATAAGAAGTCGAAAAATTGACACTCTGGGCAAAAGTTATATGCATTTGAAAAAAACTGCTATAAAAGGCCTCCTGGTGGTTCTCTGGTGGCGCCCGGGCTGCGCTCCGGTGGCGCCCGGGCGGCGCTCCGGTGGTGGGAGGGTGGCGGACTCCAAAAATATTTAAATTTAATTTAATTTTCCATTTAAAAAAAAATCTCCACCACCCCCGGCGGACCCGACGCAACCATCAAATATGGTTTTGAAAAATTTGAAATCCGGAGGCCTTTTATTTTGTATGGCGGATTTTAAAATATTTTAAATTTTGTTAAATTTTGCTTTAACCCCATAAGGGGTGGGCGGAGCCCGCCTGGCAGAGCCGCCAGCGGTACCTACTGGCCCCGCCGAACTTTGCCGGCGGTACCGACAGTACTGTCGGTACTCTGCTGCAGAGTACAACGGCTGGTCGGGGGCGGGGGGTCTGCGGACCCCCCCAAAACTTTTAATTTTTTTTTTTTGTTTTTCAAATTTTTGATTTTAATTTTTAATTTTTCTAATTTTTTTTTTTGTTTTTCGGTTTTTGCAGGTACAAAAATATTTTCGATGGGATTTAAATTTTTCCGGATTTTTTAATATTTTTTCTTAGACGACTGTACCGTCGACCCGTACGGTCAAATAGGGGAAGCATTTTTTTTTTCTATAACCAAAATAGGGCATGTTATATGTCAATTTTTCTCTCTCGGCCAGCCTGAATCCAACCATGAGGTCCTTTTTGTCCTAGGAGGTCATTTGTGAAAGCTCACCCCCAAAACCCTCATATAAATGTATGACCAAGAAACCCTAATTTTGCCAAAATTTTCTCACCCCAAATCTGCAAACAACCCATCATAACAGCAAACCCAAAACCCTCAGATCTGCAATAAAACACCTGCAAAACCCTATATCTTGCCATTGTCTTTCATTCTCTCATGCAACCTAGGGTTATCCAATCCAATAACCAAAGCTCTGATACCACTTGTAAGGAACTATGCAGCCATGAAATGACAATTTCCACATAACCCAAATCTGAAAACATGCAAGTAAAATACTCAACATCAACATGCAAGAGAATAGACAACATACCCATCAAAGATGACACAAGATATACCTTGGAAAAACCCTCAAGAGGGAAAAACCCAGCCTCCAAAAGCATCCACACTCCATGTATTATTCAGTAATGAAAAACCCATTACAATACATCTGCAGAGACTCCATGAACACTTCTGAAACACAAGCTATCCATGCATTCCATGTGACCAAGCATGAATCCACACATCCCATGCCATGCTTCAAACCCTCACACATGCACAAGCTCAACCTTGACCAACTTTTGATCCAACCCTAAACAACTACCCATGTGGTTGCTTTTATAGAAACAAGCTCCCACAAAACCACCAAGTGGTATTACATAAACCATGTGCCCAAAATACTACATCATGTGACCCCACATTTAATATTGGGTGCTTTATTATTATTATTTTTATTATTCCCCAATATTAAATAATTACATTTTACAATTATGTCCCAATGTTACATACAACAAAGTGGCCCCAACATTATAACTCCTTGTGATGCACATCCATCTAGGAACCCCTAGGTGCACTACACACATAATAAATAAATAAAACATTACAAACATTATGCAAGGTGTACAACACCCAATCCTAACACGCTCTTCACGTTGCATTATCTCTCTCCCTATCAGAGTGGGACCGGTCATTGTGGACACAACCTGCCAGGTCCTGGATTTGGAACTACCATATAACATATTGCTTGGCCGCCAATGGATTCACGCCTTAAAAGCCGTTCTATCTACATACCACCAATGCCTAAAGTTTCCATTTGATGGTACAAAAATAACCATATACGAAGACCCCGACCCTTTCCAATATTGTACCAACTTAAGGGGTATCTCTGAAAATCGAGTACCTATGAACCGAGAAGCACCTAGCTCCTTGTCATACAAATACATCGACCCATCCACACTCACGTCATCTTCCACCTCCGCTCCATCCACGTTTTCCGCCATACCACCACCTTCCACTATCCCTAAGACTAAATCGACTGTCAAAATCCAGGACCTCGGCTGCGGAGAGTTCAAACTAAATACAACATACATCATAACAACAATACCCACGTCTCCAAAGATATATGGACGGCCATGTTTCAGAATGGAACCTCAAGAAACTTTCAAAGTTCCACCGAACACAGTTTTTATCAAGTGGGGAGACATGAGTGATGAAGACCTTGCTGACATTACAAGATGGATCTATAAGGATACTATCACACTACCCCCATTACTAGTTCAAAGATATGGCAAAGGTTATGACATCATGAAGGCTAAAGGCTACGATGGTACTAGTGGCCTAGGAGAAAATAAAACTAGCTGAAGGGAACCCATAGAAACTTTTCAAATTCTAAAGTATCTTGGATTAGGGTTTGGATCACCCAACAATGACGATCGACGTACCTCTGGACTTTCAAATGAGCAAGTACATGCTTCAGATAGTGTCGAGACTACTAGGGAAACCCTCACTGAAACAAACTCCCATGAGTGGGAATTTGGCTCAGAACGATCCCTAAGTGACTGTTGTCTTGATGATTTGTTTGTCGAACCAGGAGAACTGACCTCTGAACAACGGTTTTGGAAAACATTCAAAATTGAACAGGCACCAAATAGTCAAAGTCCCACTACCACTTCCCATGATGTATAACACCCATCATCTGAATCCCATCAGTCCAATCAATTCGAAGTATCAGATGACGTTGACAACCAGGGCTCTAAATCCTTCACTCCGTATTTTGACAACGAATATGACACTAGTGAAGGAGAATATTGGATAGAGTCTGATGTAGAGTTGGATGATGATAATCTCATCTACAACATCACTGAATCCATTTGCATGCTATCCGCATCCTCACCTCCATTCACAAGCAATGACGGTGGCATTTCCTTAGTTTACCCTGAACTAGTCGATTGGGACCAACAAGGACCGCCAATCCTAGACACATTCCAGAATGATGAGGCAATTGCTGAATTTTAGGGATTACAAGAAGGCATACCCAGTGGGGACCACAAATCAGGATTTTCCATTGATTTAGATTGCACAACATACTTCGACGAGACTACTCCGTCCTCTAGTCACAAAAAGAAAAAGAAAAATAAAGTAAAAAATGAAATGTCTCTAGGTGAAAACTGAAAGGCACCTCTTGACGATAAAATAGTAAAAATAAAGGACGTATCTGCGGGTGAAAACCTCTCTGAGGTGCCCAAAGATGGAGGACTAGACTTTCTCCCCGTGCAACAGGAGAAATCGGCTATGCTTATCGAGGACACAATAGAGGATAACATTTCAACTGCAGAAGACCCCAAGATGGTCCTATTTGCTACATCATTGACTGACGAAGAGAAACCAAAATTTCATAAATTCTTTGCAGAACGAAAAATCAATTTCGCATGGTCCTATGCTGACATGCCAAGATTGGACCCAGAACTAGTTTTGCACCATCTGCCACTATTACCTAATGCTAAACCAGTCAAGCAGAAGTTGCGCAAAATACACCCACAAGTTGCCCTACTGGTCAAAGCCAAGTTAAAGAAATTGCTAGACGCTGCATTCATACGGTCTATTGACTACACTGAATGGATTTCTAATCTGGTCCCAGTCACAAAGCCAAATGGGTTGATCCATGTATGTACAGATTTTTGAGATCTAAATAAAGCATGTCCAAAGGATGACTTTCCTTTGCCAAACATTGACATCATAGTGGACCTTACATTAGGATATGAGATGCTATCCTTCATGGATGGTTTCTCTGGTTATAATCAAATCTGTATTGCTCCCGAAGATCAGCACAAAATGGCATTTACCTGCCCATGGGGTACATATTGTTGGAACGTCATGCCATTTGGTCTCAAAAATGTAGGTGCCACATATCAAAGGGCTATGACCACGATCTTCCATGACATGATGCACAAAATAATGGAGGATTATGTAGATGACCTATTGGCCAAATCAGCAACAAGGAAAGATTATTTGAAGGTACTCGACATAATTTTCAAGAGACTTGAAGAGTACAAAGTTTGGCTAAACCCTAAGAAGTGTATTTTTGGGGTCACATCAGGTAAACTCTTGGGATACATAGTTTCCCGAAGAGGCATAGAGGTCGATCCAGCAAAGGTCAAAGCAATCATAGACATGCCTCCACCCAGAGGAATTAGTGAACTCAGAACTCTACAAGGCCGAGTACAATCTATTAGGCATTTCATAGCCCAATTGGCAGATAAGTGTCACCCATTCCAGTATCTGTTGCGCAAGGGTATCCCCTTTGTATGGATAGATAAATGTCAAGAGGCCTTCTAGAAAATCAAAGATTACCTACTATCAACACCAGTCCTCATGACTCCTATTCATGGAAAGCCATTAATTCTATACATCTTGACTACTAGTTCAACACTGGGGACATTGCTGGCACAAAATGATCATGAAGGAAAAGAAAGAGCAATCTATTACATCAGCCACACACTGATAGGTTATGAGTTGAACTACACATACATTGAACATGCATGCCTCGCTGTTGTCTTTTCATCCCAAAAACTAAGACACTATATGCTCAGTCACCAGACACAGTTGGTCGCCAAGATTGATCCATTGAAATATCTCTTAAGTCGGGCGGCATTAACAAGTCAGTTGGAAAAATGGGTCATGATACTAAGCGAATACGACATACAATATGTCAAGTGTAAGGCAATGAAAGGACAGGTAATAGCAGATCAACTAGCAGATGCACCAATTCAAGTCACTCATCCACGAGTAACTGATTTTCTTGATGAGGCCATTTTTCATGCGAAATCGGCAGCACCATGGAAGCTATATTTTGATGGGTCTCATACTGGTCATGGCTCTGGCGCTGGAATCTTGTTTATCACACCACAGTGGGATTCAATTCCTAAGTCATTCTGGATCACCTTCCCTTGTACAAATAACATTGCCAAATATGAAGCACTAGTCACAGGTCTCAAGTTGGCAATTAGATGGAAAATTTAGATGTTGCTTGTATTCGGGGATTCCCAGCTCGTGATCAACCAAGTGAATGATGACTATGAAACAAAAGATGAGAAGTTGCTTCCCTACAAGAGGATGGTGGATAGTTTCCTGACATACTTCCAATCGATTTCTTTTGAACAAATCCCCAAGGCACAGAATAAGGCAGCTGATGTAATGGCTACTATTAGTTCTCTCTTGGACATCCCTAAAAATGTGTCACAGTTTGAGTTCTTAGTAGAACAACTTTTGATACCAGCATATGATATCCCAGAATCAGAAATGGTTTGCGAACTTGTTGGTCCCAACTCTTCCTGGTATCAGGACTTTTATGACTACCTAAAATCTCAAACCCTTCCACCGAACCTGTCTAATAACCAAAGGAAGTCCTTCATTAGAAAATCTGCAAGGTATGCCATTGTCAGTGACACCCTTTACCGCCGTAGTTTTGACGATACCCTCCTTAGATGTCTCGACACCAATGAAGCATGCACAACCTTACGAGAAGTGCACGACGGTATATGCGGATCTCATTCGAGTGGTCCTACTCTGGCTAAGAAAGTAACGAGACTTGGGTATTATTGGCCGACAATGGAAAAGGATGCAATTGAATATGTCAGAACTTGTCACAAATGTCAGATCCATAGTGATTTGGTCCATGCTCTAGCACATGAACTTCGGCTGATCACTTCTCCTTGGCCCTTCGCTCAATGGGGACTCGACCTCATGGGTAAGATTCATCCAACCTCATCCAACGGCCACAAATTCATTATTACCGCCACTGAGTATTTCACAAATTGGATTGAAGCCATCCCATTGACATATATTACCGGCAAACAAATATCAAAGTTCATCCTTAACTACATCATTTGTCGGTATGGCCTTCCACAATCCATCATCACTAACAATGAACGTCCGTTTAAAAACCAAGACATACATGAGTTATGTGAGCGATTCCATATCCAACACCACTTTTCATCTCCATACTACCCACAAGGAAACGATCAAGTTGAGGCGTCCAATAAAACCATTAACAAGATCCTAAAAAAGACTATCAATGACACTGGTCGTGACTGGCACATACAACTCAACCCTACTCTATGGGCTTACCGAACTAGCATTCGTACGCCTATAGGGGCCACTCCATTTTCCTTAGTCTTCAGCACTGAAGCCATCTTACCCATTGAGGTTGAAATTCCTTCACTACGAGTCTCCCTAAAGGGTCTAACTAATGAAGAGGAGTACTGACAATCACACTTGCACGAGCTGGAAATGTTGGAAGAAAGAAGGAAAAATTCACTGAACCATCTCCAAGCATATCAGAACCGTCTTTGTTGCAGCTACAATAAAAAGGTTATGGTTAGAAAGTTTGACATTGGCGACCTAATTCTCATGCAGAACCCCAAGAACCAAGCAGACAGAGAAAAGCCAGGAAAATTTGAACCAAACTGGCTGGGTCCCTACATTATCATATCTTCTTTTGGTTTTGGAGCTTATCAACTGACTACACCAGATGGAGAACAATTGACAGAGCCCATCAATAGTTTACATCTCTGAAGGTTCTATGCACAGCATTAGAGGATTGAGTTGAAAACCATAAAATACAAAAAAATTGAAAAATGGCAAAAAATTGTCACCTTGATGAAAACCTGGCAAACATGCATCTTGGTGACACCAAAAAAATTAAAAAAATCAAGAAAATAATAAAGAGAAAAATGATTCATTCAATAGTGAAAACCTGGCAAACAGGCGCTTTGGACAAGTACCATGGCAAAAACCTGGAAAACAGGCGCCATGTGTAATCAATCATTGCTCTGCCATCTACTGTCATTTTGTCTAACTTGGCCTAGGATGAAAGGTATTTCCACCATTACTACGCAAATCACCACCACATCCTACCCTTACCTGTCATAGTGGATAAACGATTGACATCAAGTCCTGACGACTATCCACCTAGTAAACCAGCAACATCCTGTTCACATTCCTTACAAATGGCTAAGTCTTGGACCTGATTGGGGGAAAAATGCTTATCATGCAACTGCAGTGGATGTCACATATGATCACAAAAACATTGGCAAAAAGTCTTGAAAAAAGACAAAAACATTGGCAAAAAGTCCTGAAAAAGACAGAAAACATTGGCAAAAAGTCCTAAAAAAAAGACAAAAACATCACAAAATGTCCTGGAAAAAGACCTAAAAATCATAAACGTCCTGAAGAAAATCATGAGTAAAACATCAGACTACTTGAAGAACGCAAACACAGTGTCATCTCTTGTCAAAGTTAGTCAGGTCAATCAGTCTTTGTCATTTGTCCGAACTACGTTGTCTCTGTGCACTTGCTACGTAGGCAAGACTCACATTTGAGTCCCCAAGACATTAGGTCAGTCCTTTTAGGTTTGTCAACATAAAATCATGACGCAATCTTTGGTCATCAAGATAAAGTCATTGGTCGTGTCGAACTATGAGGTATCTGAGTGTATGACGTAGGCAAGGCCATCTATCGATGAGCCCCCAAGGCCGCACTAAGTCAGTCCATTAGGGTTCATGACACTACACTGGCACACACGTCAAAAGGCTTCAATCATTTTCTAGATGGGAAAACTCCTAAAATAAAGCAAAATAATCATTTATTCAGCATGGCAATCTCATCAGCATGTCACTCATATTATTATGACAATAGCGACATCTAGTCCAACACAAGTCAAACTCGGTCAAAGCAAGTCAAATCATCATAAACTGGTCAAACTGTCAAATTTCGGTTAATCTTCAGATGAGTCCTTCTAAACGATAACCTCTGTCATCTATGCCTTAGGATGAGTCTTTCCTAGGCATCGTCATTGTCATTCGACATTTTGAGTGATCCTCTTGACATCTAAAAATCACTCTTCATGACATTAGTATTCTTCAGATGTGTCCTTCTAAAGAATCAACTCTGTCATCTATGCCTTAGGATGTGTCCTTCCTAGGCATCATCATCATTTTGAGGGATCCCTTACGACTAGTAGGGATCAAATCCTTTCGACATCTGAATTATTCAGGATGTGTCCTTCCTGAATTCACCAATTCTTGACATTTCTCAAGATCATCAAAACTTTAAACATTTCGATATCTCAACATTATTAAACCAGACATCTTGACATCGGAACAATGGATATCTAGACGCACTTGGAAAAAACTTGACAATTGTCTTTTGGTTTTTTATCGTGTTATTATTTTTTCAGCGAGATCCCACTAAGCAGGATTTAGAGAAGCAATGATGTATCATGACGATTGACACGCATGACTACTAGTTTCTTAGCGAGGTCGTGATTCTGGGATTTAGAAAAACAACGACATATCATGGTAACGGCTTTATTTGTTTTTTGTAGTTCGACAATCATGCCGCTAGTTTCTCAAGGATGTCTTGGAAATAGGATTTAGAGAAGCAACGACGTTTCATGATTTGTCCTTGTCTTTTTCTACTTGTGGTTGATTATGACAAAAAGACTGGGAAAATCATGCTCTCAGTATGAGTCATGATCATCCTTGTTGGTGACTGTTTGTCTCACGTAATGGTACGACGTTGCACACCTTGATCTATGTCATATCCTGGTGTTTGTTGGCCATTACAATAGTATGCCCAATGATGATTAAGAGCGCTAAATATTAAAAGTCCTATAGTAAAGCGTTGAAGGATTTGGTCTAGGAATTAACATGCATCTCTGTCAGTCTCGTGTCTTCTCTTTTGTGGTCTGGTCATCTTCTCTCATCAGTCTCGTCGTCTTCTCAAAGTCTGTCTCACGATGATATCCTGTGACATCCAAAAATATAAATGCATACATGATCATATAAACATTGAATTAGGTCCATACATACAATATCCATGGCATTAAATCATATACATAATCACAAACATTGCATTAACATAATCATCAACACTGCATCTTTTACTAAATACATCATGCACATAATTAACATAATCATATAAATAAGCATTGAATCATCATGGCATCAAAATCACAAATAGGCATCATAGGACATACATGATACATCATAAATCATACATCATACATATCATAATACATAAAGCAAAGAGCATCACATAACACATGTAGGCCACATCAAAACTACAACATCATATACTATCATCATAAAAATGTACAATGTCACAGGATAAAGTCAAGAGATATCCCAAAAATGGAGCTCGCAGGCTCAATAATATACATAATGTGGCACAAATACAAGTATGCCCCTAAGGTAGACTCTCTTCATCCCCTCGTGGTGAGGAATGTGACAGCGACAACTCTGAACCTAGCACTGAACTGATCGGTGGATCTGTAGCAGCCACTATTTGTGCTACCAGTGGAACCGCGAATGAAGGTCTCATCTCGATGGTAACAAACATCTATGAGGTCACTGTTGCTAGACTCTAAGAGGTGGATGGATCTATCACTGGTGGGTGTCCTTGTACTGACCTCTGTACTGAACCAGTCGACCCATGACTGTGACCCGAATGGTGACCAGGGGTATACCTGTGTGAATGATGTGAACTATGCCTGGATGTGTGCCCTGTCGAAGTAGATCCTCCGACACTGGTGTGACTCCTGCTGCTACTACCACTGCCTTATATGTGTCTGCTACCTATCCTCGTCTGTGATCAAGACAAGGTAGGATCTCTTCGCTCCAGTGGCACTACCTGCTCATATAATGTCTGATACTGTCCTAGCCTCGTGCTCACCCTGGCTAGCTCGCGAGCCATGTCCCCTATGGGCCCTGTGCATAACACTGCAAACTCTGTACACCACTAAGTTGCGTCCTACTGGCGGATCACCGCCTGATCCTGCTCTACCCGGGCTACCTCTAGTGCTAACTGCAAAGATCTCACCTGGGCCATACTCTCGTCCAGTCTCTGTTGTAGGTCGGCTACCCTCTGATCTGCCATGGCATCCTGAGGCAACCTTGAAGTGGACGGTATCTCCTCTCCCTCCACCATCTTGGTGCAAGAGCACCTAGGCTAAACTCCAGTTTGTTATGTTTAATTTTGGCTTGTAACTAACCTTAGCAAAGTCAGGGTAATAGTGTGTTTATTTTGGACCTTAGAAGGTCTTGCTTCTGTGAGGAATAAGTGAATTAGTCATTAGGACTAATGTCACCATAGCTTAGTTTTTGTTAAGTCTCTTTTGCTTCAATTAGCTTAGTAGGTTAATTTGAGTGTTGAGCCTTATATGTGTTCTAAACACATGGTCATTGTTAGAAGATGCCAAGAGGCAGTTAAGGGAGTTGATGGCTCGAAATCAGGGAGATTGAGGTCCTAAGATTTAGGATGATGGCGAAGTTGCAAGAATGATGCAAAGTTGCATGACAACATTTGTTAGGTTGCATGTAACTTAGTTGTCTTGGATCCCCTAAAATTCAGGAGTGTGGGATTGATAAACATCCCTTGAAACATGGCAAAAGCATCTATGTAAGTGTGGTGGCTCATAGACAAGTAGTTAGGTGTTATTGTAATCAAGTTTTGGTTTGTGTGAATAGAGAATTCTGCATTTTCCTATGTATACCGAATGTTCTTGTGTGACAAAGATTTTAAATGAATTAGATGTGTTGATTTGCTACTAGATTTATGTCCATAGAATAGTTTTGAGCATCTTTCATTTTGTAATCAAGTTGTTTAGAGTTGATTTGTTGCTTTGAATTCACAGATTAGGTTCTAGAGGGTTTGTTACCTCTGTTTTGAGCAGCCAGTCTTTGAATGGCTCCCCCATAAAGTCTAACCACGAGATCTTCCTGAGATTGGATGGAAATGACAGGGGAGCCAATCACTTGTACATATTTAGCAGTAGGAAGTATAGGGAATGGAGCAAGTATTACTAAACTCAAACCCTAGGCGAGCTTGGAAAGTCCGGTTAGAGGTTTGAGAGTGAAAATTTCAAGAACTTAGGTAGGGGAAGAAGTACAGTACAGAAAAAGTACGGTTCCAGGTGAGATTTTGTCATATCTAGGTATGTTAGAAGGATTGAAGCTTCAACCAATCCATTTGAAGTAGATTTGAATGAGAAAGCAGTAAAACCCTAGGAATTAGGCCTACTAGCCTTAATTGCCCTTGATTGTATGAACCTACTATACAGAGGAGACAGGGGTCTGAAACCATATGAATATTTTAAAGGACCAAAAAGGGTACCTGGAAGTGAAGTTCATTTGCTAGGTTGTTTGGAAAATTTGGGCAGGAAAAGCAAAAAGGTGACTAGTAAGGGCTACAAGCAATTAGGTCTCCTTAAAGCAAAATCTTGAAATCGGTAAGACAACAAGTTGAAGGTCCTCAAAGATGGATTTAAATGGATGTAAAATGAATGGTTTCAGTGTTTCTAATACCCCTGCAAGCAGTTCAGTGTTTTGTGAGATGATGGCACTTAGAATCTTCTAGGTGTTGGGAAGAAGTTTGCAAGTTCACATTGTGTTGGTCTTCTAGGGTGAAGCACAAGAGGAAAACTCTTGGAGAAGAGTTGGACCAGGACTTAGTTAATCATCCAAGCCTAACAAGAACCTATTGGTATCAAGTTCCAGGAAGGAGACAGTGAAAAGGTCTTCTAGCAGATTGTGCAAGCAAGCCTTGGAACACCAATTACACCATATTGGTATCAGAGCCTTTGTTTGATCAAGGCTTGTGATTGATGTTGCAACCCACTGAGTCAATAGGAGAGAACACACCAGAGGAAAGAACCATGGTGACCAATGCTGAGTTAGCTAAGAAGGTACAAGAGCAAGAGGAGGACAATCGACTGCTAAGAGAAAGGTTGTCTCGAATGGAGAAGCTCTTGGATGAATTCCAAGAAATAGCAGACAAAGTAAAGGATAAGATAGAATTGAAGGAAGAGTAGGAAGCAAAGGAAAAGGAAGTGGACTTGGAGGAGGAAGCCCCAAAACCTGACCCTATTCTTGCTAAAGAGCCCTTCTTGAAGGCACTACAGGCCTTAAGTGGCAAAGCTTTGGAAGTTGTGCCACTATTCAGTGGACAAATGGACCCTGATTCAGTTCTAGACTGGATTGAAAGCATAGAAAATCACCTTGAATGTGATGGTATAATAGAGGCCCAAAAGGTAAAAGTGGCCAAGTCAAGGTTGAGAGGTGCAACTCTCACATGGTGGAAATTTGTGCAAGCTGAAAGAGAGAAAGAAGGCAAGGGTCCTATAGTTACATGGAGAGGCATGGTAACCAAAATAAGGCAGACCTATCTACTTGATGACTATGAAGTCCAGTTGCATAGGAGGAGACATAACCTTAGGCAAAAAGATATGGATGTCCAAACATACATCGAGGAGTTTCAAAAATTGTGCCTCAGATCAAAGGTGGTTGAGGATGAAAGCATCAAGCTGGCAAGGTATTTGAATGGGCTTAAGTGGTCTATCCAAGAAGACATGAGCCTAGTGAACTTCAAAACCATCTGCCAATGTTATCAAATGGCCCTAAAGATAGAGGAGAAAGGCGAAAAAAAGCAAGAGCAAACCTCCAAGAGTAGGGGTAAGGGAAAAGACAACAGAGGACAAAGAGGTGGCTATGGTGAAAGGAGTTCAGAATCAAGGGCTCAAGGAGAAGTCAAATACTCTGATCAGCAAGAAGGAAGTTCTAGTAGAGGTGGTAGAGGAAGAGGCTCTAGCTCCAGAGGAAGAAGTGGTGGACAAGGAAGAGGTAACTATTTTACCAACATGAAATGTTACCACTACAATCAAATGGGACACTCGGCCTATAGATGTCCAGAGAAAGGTGGTACCTCTCATGGAAGTGACAAGAGGACTAACTTGGTTCATGGTGAGACAACTACAACAGATAAACATCATGAAGTACCATTAAACTCAGAGGAAGGTGAGAACCTCATGATGAGGAGAACTTTGATCAAGGAGCCGGTTAAAGAAGAACCAAGCCAAAGGAGGTCCCTGTTTAGGATAAAGTGTAAGATGATGGGCAAAGTGTGTAGAGTCATCATTGACTCAGGGTCTACTGACAATATTGTGTTAGAGGAGATAGTCAACAAGCTGAAGTTACCAAGGATACCCCACACCAATCCTTACAAGGTCACATGGCTCAATAAAGGTCAACAGGTCTTGGTGAATGAACAAGCATGGGTGGAATTCTCAATTGGTAGGTACAAGGACAAAGTATTGTGTGATGTATTACCTATGGATGCATTTCACTTGCTCCTAGGTAGACCATGGCAATTTGATCGCCAAGCTATGCATGATGGAGCAAAGAACTCCTATACTTTCAAGAAAGATAAGGTAACCTTCAAAATTCAGTCTTTGCTAGAAGATACAGAGGTGCAGACAGCAGGTCCTAAACTACTCATGGTTGGTGAAAAAGAGTTCCTAGAAGCCTTGGAAGAAGGAGAAGGAGTTGGCTATGCAGTGATGTTGAGGCCAAGAGAGGTAAGCAATGAGAAAGAAACTGAAAAACCAGAGTTACCTAAGGAGATACATAAATTGTTGCAGACCTATGAAGGCATTGTAAGTAGTGGTCAACCAGCAACAATACCCCCTAAAAGAGCCATAAGTCATAGGATAGACTTGATACTAGGAGCTACCCTACCAAATAAAGTAGCTTATAAGATGACTCCTCAAAAAAATGAGGAAATAGCTAGGTAGATTCAAGAACTCCTAAACCAAGGTCTCATTAGGAAGAGTATTAGTCCATGTGCAGTACCCACTATCTTAGCACCTAAAAAGGGAGGAGAATGGAGGCTTTGTACTGATTCCAGGGCCATAAATAAGATAACCATCAGGTATAGGTTCCCTATCCCTAGGATTGAAGATCTCATGGATTGTCTAGGTGAAGCTAGGTACTATACCAAGATAGACTTAAAGAGTGGCTATCACCAAATTAGGATACATGAGGGAGATGAGTGGAAAACAGCCTTCAAAACCAATGAGGGACTTTATGAGTGGCTACTTATGCCATTTGGATTGTCTAATGCCCCCTCCACATTCATGAGACTCATGAATGAAATCCTCAAAGACTACATTGGCAAATTTGTAGTGGTGTATCTTGATGATATACTAATTTATAGCAGAACAAGAGAAGAGCACCTCCAACAGATAGAGATGATTTTCAAGAAGCTGTAGGAGGAGAAGTTGAAGATCAATTTGGAAAAGTGTGAATTCATCAAAACAAAGCTGGTATACCTTGGATTTGTGCTATCCCATGGAAACTTGAAGATGGACAGTAGGAAAGTGGAAGCCATCCTCAATTGGCCTACTCCAAAGACAACAACATAGGTAAGAAGCTTCCATTGTCTTGCTCAATACTATAGGAAGTTCATAAGACAGTTTAGTGCTATTTGTGCTCCTATGTTGGATACCATAAAAGGAGGAATGAAGACTAAGTTTGTATGGAATGAGCAAGCTAACAAAAGTTTTGAGTTGCTAAAGGAAAAGATAGCTACCCAACCTGTTTTGGTGTTACCAAGCTTTGAGAAGCTATTCACCATTGAGTGTGATGCAAGCAATGTGGCTATTGGAGCTGTTTTCAGTCAAGAGGGCAGACCGGTGGCTTTTCATTCAGAGAAGTTAAGTGAAGCCAAGAAGAAGTATTCTTCTTATGACCTTGAGATGTATGCATTGGTCCAGGCTTTAAGAAAATGGAGGCACTACTTGCTTCCCAAGGAATTCATAGTGTATTCAGACAACCAAGCACTTAGTTTCCTAAATTCACAAGAGAAGTTGAGTCATAGACACATGAAATGGGTGGAGTACTTGCAAGCTTACACCTTAAATATGAAGCACAAGAAAGGAGCTATCAACAAGGTGGCAGATTCCTTGAGTAGGAGAGTCCTCACCATTCAAGAGATTCAGTTGAAGAGCATGGGAATAGATCACTTCAAGGATCTATATGCAGATGATGAAGATTTTGCAGATATTTATAAGGTATGTGCTGAATACAAGAATCATTTTCATAGTAAATATGCTAAATATACTTTGCAAAGTGATCTTTTGTTTAAAGGGAATCAGTTATGTGTCCCTAGAGGTTCTATTAGAGAGAACTTGATACAAGAAAAGCATAATGGTGCATTGAGTGGTCATTTTGGGATCACCAAGACTCAAGAACTTGTTCAAAGGTTTTACTATTGGCCAAGGATGAACCTAGATGTTAGGAGGTATGTGGAGAGTTGTATAGTGTGTTAGAAGGCCAAAGGTGCTTCTTCAAATGTAGGCCTATACCAACCACTGCCTATCCCTACTAGGCCATGGGAATGCTTGAGTATGGATTTTGTAGTTGGGTTACCCAGGACAAGACAAGGCATGGACAGTGTTTATGTGGTTGTGGACAGATTCAACAAGATGGCTCACTTTGTGCCATGTAAAACAACCAATGATGCCAGTCAAATAGCTTCTCTTTTCTTTAAAGAGATAGTAAGGATTCATGGATTACCAATCAACATTGTATCAAACAGAGACACTAAGTTCATGAGCCATTTTTGGAAGACTCTTTGGCAAAGATTGGGCATTAATTTATCCTTTGGATCTGCATACCATCCCTAAACTAATGGTCAGACCGAAATTGTAAATAGAACACTTGGAAATCTCTTAAGGTGCTTGACCAAGGAGTATGGTCAGCAATGGGATCAGTTGATTGGACAAGCTGAGTATGCCTATAATGATACTATGAACAGATCAATAGGGAAGAGTCCCTTTGAAATTGTCTATGGACTACATCCTAGAGGTGTCTATGAGCTGAGAGACTTAAAGGATGGAGTCAAGGGAAGTGGATATGTTGATGATTTTTCCTATGCAATGCAGGAGATTCATGATACAGTCAGAAAGACACTGGCAGAAAACACCATGAAACATAAGACCAAGGTGGATGAACATAGAAGAGAAGTGCAGTTCCATGTTGGAGACTTAGTGATGGTGCATTTAAACAAGTCTAGATTGCAAAAAGGAGTTCCTCACAAGTTGCAGATGAAGAGGATAGGTCCCTGTCCAATCCTAGCAAAATATAGAAATAATGCTTTCAAGGTGTAGCTACCGGATGACAGTGGACTGTCCCCTATTTTCAATGTTGCAGAGCTGGTTCATTACAAAGGACCACCACCAGACATGGATTAGAACCTCCATGAAGTCATCCAAGATGTGGAAGAACTTAAATTTCCTTCTGCTATAGTCCAACAAGCTGACAGGATATTGGATACTAGGGTCTACAAGAGGACTAGGACCAAAGACTACAAAGAACATCTAATTAAAAGCCATGGTCAACTTGATGTTGATGTAGTGTGGATCAAGGAATCAGAGTTCAAGAAGTTGGGAATTGATCTCAACTTGCTCAATCCAAGGGTGGATTGAAATCTTTTGTTTTGGGGAGGATGGTGCAGGAGCACCTAGGCTAAACTCCAATTTGTTATGTTTAATTTTGGATTGTACCTGACCTTAGCCAAGTCAAGGTAATAGTTTGTTTATTTTGGACCTTAGAAGGTCTTGCTTGTGTGAGGAATAAGTGAATTAGTCATTAGGACTAAGGTAACCATAGCTTAGTTTTTGTTAAGTATCTTTTGCTTTAATTAGCTTAGTAGGTTAATTTGAGTGTTGAGCCTTAAATGTGTTCTAAACACATGGTTGTTGTTAGAAGATGCCAAGAGGCAGTTAAGGGAGTTGATGGCTCGAAATCAGGGAGATTGAGGTCCTAAGATTTAGGATGATGGCAAAGTTGCAAGAATGTTGCAAAGTTGCATGACAACATTTGTTAGGTTGCATGTAACTTAGTTGTCTTGGATCCCCTAAAAGTCAGGAGTGTGGGATCGATCAACATCCCTTGAAACATGGCAAAGGAATCTATGTAAGTGTGGTGGCTCGTAGACAAGCAGCTAGTTGTTATTGTAATCAAGTTTTGGTTTTAGTGACTAGAGAATTTTGCATTTTCCTATGTATACCGAATGTTCTTGTGTGACAAAGCTTTTAGATGAATTAGATGTGTTGATTTGCTACTAGATTTGTGTCCATAGAATAGTTTTGAGCATCTTTCATTTTGTAATCAAGTTGTTTAGAGTTGATTTGTTGCTTTGAATTCACATATTAGGTTCTAGAGGGTTTGTTACCTCTGTTTTGAGCAGTCAGTCTTTGAATGGCTCCCCCATAAAGTCTAACCATGGGATCTTCCTGAGATTGGATGGAAATGGCAGGGGAGCCAATCACTTGTACATATTTAGCAGTAGGAAGTATAGGGTATGGAGCAAGTATTACTAAACTCAAACCCTAGGTGAGCTTGGAAAGTCCGGTTAGAGGTTTGAGAGTGAAAATTTGAAGAACTTAGGCAGGGGAAGAAGTACAGTACAGACAAAGTATGGTTCCAGGTGAGATTTTGTCATATCTAGGTATGTTAGAAGGATTGAAGCATCAACCAATCCATTTGAAGTAGATTTGAATGAGAAAGTAGTAAAACCCTAGGAATTAGGCCTACTAGCCCTAATTGCCCTTGATTGTAGGAACCTACTATACAGAGGAGACAGGGGTCTGAAACCCTGTGAATATTTTAAAGGAGCAAAAAGGGTACCTAGAAGTGAAGCTCATTTGCTAGGTTGTTTGGAAAATTTGGGCAGGAAAAGCAAAAAGGTGACTGGTAAGGGCTACAAGCTATTAGGTCTCCTTAAAGCAAAATCTTGAAATCGGTAAGACAGCAAGTTGAAGGTCCTCAAAGATGGATCTAAATGGATGTAAAATGAATGGTCAGTGTCTCTAACACCCCTACAAGCAGTTCAGTGTTTTGTGAGATGATGGCACTTAGAATCTTCTAGGTGTTGGGAAGAAGTTTGCAAGTTCACATGGTGTTGGTCTTCTAGGGTGAAGCACAAGAGGAAAACTCTTGGAGAAGAGTTGGAGTAGGACTTTGTTAATCATCCAAGCCTAACAAGAACCTATTGGTATCAAGTTCTAGGAAGGAGATAGTGAAAAGGTCTTCTAGCAGATTGTGCAAGCAAGCCTTGGAACACCAATTACACCACATCTTCCATCTGAGGAGTCTCTCGGCATCATCCTCCTCATCATCATCATCGGCCACATCCTCATCCACCTCCTCCTCCTGTCCTCCCACCCCCACATCCACCTCCTCCTCCTATCCTCCCACCCCCACATCCACCTCCTCCTCCTGTCCCCCCACCACCACCTCCTCCTCCCATCTCTCCTCACCCTCTCCCTCCTGTCTGGGCTGCTCCTCTCTCCCCCCTCCTTGCCAACCTCAGGGATAGCATCTAATGCCACCCTCGCCACTCATGGGTGTACCCTCTGGACCTGTCTCTGCCCATCCCACCATTTCCTCTGGCCATCTCCGCCATCATCCCCGCCTATGCCTCCACCTCTACCATCATCCCCACCCCTGCCTCTGTCTCCACCCCTGCCTTCGTCTCTACCTCTGTCTCCACCCCTACCTCCATCTCTACCTCCGTCTCCACCCCTACGTCTGTCTCCACCTATACCTTCATCTTTGCCTCTGCCTCTCCCCCTGCCTCCATCTCTACCCCTGCCACCTCGCTTGGCCCACGGTACATGAGGAATCACTGACCGCCTATCCACTGGTGTTGGCCTGTCAGGATCTATCAATGGCACTGGTCTGTGTACCTGCCACCAGAGATCATAATCTGCTGTGGTCCCCAGATCAGCTGCTCCTCCTCTCCATCCCCATGCCTGGGCTCCTAGCCCATCAATCTGCTGCTTGGAAAATGCCACTGGGATGGCTGGTCCCCAAGCATACTCCCTGGAAGAACAGGCATACTCGGTTGTCCCTATAGGTACACCCTATTGCTCATCAAATTTCCTCAAGACACACTAGGGTAAATACATCTCAATGATCAGTGAGGTCTGCACTGTCCTGCCAATCAGGTACCTGTACTGTCTGCAGAAGTTGAGGTGCTCATCCTCATCATCCCACGCCTCACAATCTCTATACGGCCTCCAAATAAATGACACCATCGTGTCAATCTTGTGTCACCACCAGCCGGTCTCACCCATCCGTGTTTGTTGTAGTGCACCCGCGTAGTAATAGGCATAGAGCATACCCTCAACCAACTATGGTCTCTCAATGGGAGGACGAAATATGGCAATATGCTCCCATGCCTAGATCATCATCAGTGTAGTCCCACAAGAGATACTCTCTCCTCTCCTATAAGCAATGTCGTGTAGTTGATGGTAAAGTGTCCCTAGCAAACAGGGACCCCAAGCATAAACCGTCCTATCCCGTCTCATGTCAACTAGGACGTCGCCCCAACCAATAGGAAATCCATGTCCCCAGCGGTCAAGAATCAGGATCCCTCCAATCAGAGTCGCAAGGAATGCATCAAAGTGACCATAGTGCTTGGCCATAAACTCCCACCTGATCTCGTAACCCTGGATGCCTAGTCCTGTACCCTAATCTTGGTAGTAAGCTTGGAAGGTCTGCTCACCATGACGAGGGTCGTAGACAATCCGCTCCCCTTGGATTGGCACTCGCAGTATCTGATAGACATCCTCCAAGGTGATCATGGCCTCACCTATCGGCAGGTGGAACAAACAAGTCTCTGAATGCCACCATTCGCACAACGCAGTCAATAATCCCTTGTTTGCCTGAATGGTGGGCATATACGTAGCATAGAATAGTCCTAGATGCATCAATCATCGCCGCTCTCACGGGCCCAACTAGTCGGAAAACTGAAATGTGGTCGATCTACTCTCTCTCGTGTAGATAGGGGCAAGCTGCCTCTGCAAAAAGACGAACAATACATTAGTACTTTTTGGACAACTTTCAGCATCCTTAAAATCATCTAAGGTCGCAGAAACATCAAATTCAACTATGGTCAAGGTAAATTACAACTGCGTCGCATTCAGGAAATTGCGTCTCAAAATCTCAATTGCGTCATACCGTACATCAAATGCGGTCCAAAATATCACATGTGTCGCATGTTCATGCTTGCATCGTGAAATTTGACGAATGCACCGCATTAAGGCAGTTGCGTCGATCAAAATAGTGAATGCATTGCAATTTGACAATTGCGGCATTCAGACATTCAATTGCGACATGATAAGTCAAATACATCGCAGAAATTGTCAAATGCAGTGCAACCCACAACTCTTCCTTATTTTTTCTGTGCACTTACATCGTGACGCATCAAATGCATTGAACGTGCAGACAATTGCGGCTTACGCGAATGCAGTTGCATCGCGGCGCAGTTGTTATCTATCCTAGAAACTTAAATTTGGCACACAAAACGATAAAATGACAAAGTGAGTTAAGGGTACATACCATTGGCTTTGAGCCCTCTGGCCACCTGAATGTCCACACGATCTCTCCGCAATGCTCTGACACTGGAATCACCATCCTCGCTGCTGTGCTTTTTGCTCTGAGCTCTCAAAATTCACAAGGTAAATAGTAAAAGTGAATTGACTTTTACCCCTTTCTCAACCTATATATAAGGTCAAAATGACATTTTTCAAACAAGGTCAATGTTGGAGGCTCATTTGACCACCTCTGACTTCCTCGTTAGTTGCTTTAAAGATGCCCGAATCTGAAACCGACTGCGCCATTGTTTTTCTAGGCACCAAGTTGATTTATCGGGACCCTTTGCAAATTTTTCTGTCGCCGACCCAAAATTTGAAAATTTCCCGAGGGGGCAATGATACTTTGTACCTTTACTGGGGCATGACTTTGACTTATTTTCTTTGTCACAATGCGACAAGCGACACTATGACAAAGAGGGGAAAAATGTAGACACCTAAAAATGACATAGGCCTCCAAGCTTCATTTTTACCACTTTCGTCCTAGCATAATTATGACATTTAATTATGTCCTTGGTCCACATTCGACTATTGATTAAATAATTCATAATTATTTAATTAATTCATGTCATTTATTCTTCACGATTATTAAATAAATAAATTTTATTTATTTATTAAATACGTCATTAATTGTCTAAGTCTTCCCTTAATTAAATAAATTTCTTAATTTTTTAAATTTCCCTTTCTGCATTTAATTCTTCCTCATTATTAAATAAATGAATTACATTTATTTATTTAATATGTCACTAATTGTTTTAATTAAATAAATTGATTAATTTATTTAATTAATTAGTCTTATCTGCTAAATTAAATAATTAAATTTAATTATTTAATTGCCAATTTGATATTCCTCTCATTTTAAATAAATTAAATTATTTAAAATATCATCACAATCTTAACTGTCAGTGCATTTTGATAAATAATCTGAAAAAGATTATTTATTATCTTACAAAATCATTATTTTGAATTAATTTAATTCAAAATAGTAACTAATCTTCCAAAAATCAAGTAATCGGGCAGATTCTTGATTTTCCAAATCGAATCTTCAGTCCGAATCTTATCTTCTTGATTTTTTGAATCTCATGAATCAGGCAATCTTATCTTCTTGATTTTTCAAAAATCTTCATTTCTTTAATTAATTTATCTCATTTATTCTCCACCGTCGATTCGATTATCTGAGATATTATTCAAACCGTTTGATTAAGGATTTTGCCCTAACCTTGATTAGGGATTCTCAGATTTAATCTGGACCTCTCATTTTAGGTTCTCATCATCAATTAATCTCGTCCATCCACTCAAAATGACATTTTCTATAAAATGTCATTTTCCTCTCACTTTTTGATGACATGCTGACATTTTATATTTATGCACACACATATTATAGGCATTATACTCTTGCACTTGCACTCTTAGGCTTCTCATTAGAATTATTATTTTCATGTGATCAAATCTTAGATATTGGCAATCATAGTCATAGGCATAGGAATTTATCAAATCCTTCAAAGCTTGGTGTAGGACTTAGGCATTTGCAGATTGCTCACACAACAAATCTGAGGGCAAAGTATTATCCAGCAAGTAAGAAGGTATTACAAAAGGAAATCATGGAGGTCTCGGCGATCAGGTATAATTGTTCTTTCATTTGCTTCCATTGTGTTTTGTAAGATCTTTGGGTTTCATTGTCTTTATTGATTATTGCTATTCTCCTAATCAAACCTAAAAGAAATCCTCAGTTACAGGTTGTATGATGGTTTGGATGATGCTTGGGAATGAAGGTATGAATGATTTTGGTGGTATGTTCCCAAAAGGTTGTTAAAAAATAGTGCTCACATCAAAGTCAGAAGAGAGTTTAGCCCCTTCCTTTGCTAATGCCAACATGTATTGTGTGGGATTGAGCCTCATGACCATGTTGAAAATCTTGTGTGTTTCAATATTTTGGACTAGTTCAATTATTTCATCTTGTGTCATCCCTTGGAAGTTGTTGTTTACATCCTCCACTTGGAAACCTCCCTCTTGAAGATCTTGTGGTAGTTGAGGGGGCTTAAGTGGACAGTTGATAGATTCCCTAGGGTTTAATTCTGATGCAATTTGACTCAAATCACTTGAAGTGAATGTTTCTTTGTTTTTCTCCATGATCTTCTTGTGTTGTGATCTTGTTTGGACCATAAAATTGGGATCAACTTTTGGGAATATAGGAGGTAAACCTCTAACTCCTTTGGTTGATCTAAACTTTAGGCACAAAAAAAAACTAGGATGTTTTAAGGATCAAATGATGGTGGTGTGATAAATTAAGGGTGAATGATACACATGTTTGAACTTTTGAGAACTTTGGAGGAATAGTAGACTTTAAGATTTTTTCGTTTTAATTTGGATCTTGTTTGATTTGATAATGGACTTGTAGATCCCAATATGTTAGATGTTATCTTGGGGTAAACTTGTCCAAAAGTGTGATAATTTAACTAAATGTGTGAGGAAGGATTCATCCACACACACTTAGCTAAACAAAGTGATTTTGATTTTGATTAAAGGATTTACCAAAATTCTAGCATAAATTATTTTCCAAGGTTCTAAAATTTGTTTGTGAGATGGGATTTGATGGATGATGTGACAAATTAAACTATTGGTTTTGATCCTAGATGAACCTAGAAGGACTTTGTTTACAAGACCAAGGTGTTGAAGAACAGGATATACCTTTTAATAATTATGTGAGAAATTCAAAACGTTGGAAAAGACTAGGATTTTGATAGTAATAGAAGGAATACAATTTTGGATTATTTATTGAAGCACATTTGTAAAAGTTGTATACCAACCTATCTATGGTTTTGTGAAGTGCTAAAAGGTGTTTCTTGAGAGCATTTGGACTAAGATGCTTGTGACGTTAGTGGCCCTTGGTTTTTGGAATTTTGACTTTCTGGGAAATCATGAGAACAAACACATATGCGGGGTCTAGTTGTATTTTATCTTGATTAAATGGATTCTTATTTTACCACATCAACACCTCTTGCTTAAATTTCCAACTAAATGTCTACGTCTCAACTCCTTTTCATTCCACAAGATCCATTATGTGAAAATCAAAGAATCAAGTCCATAGTTTTCCTAGGTTGACTATGGAGTGAAAAAATTGAGATATGGACCCAAATATTTAGAAGGCTCTAAGGATAAAATCCCTAGGGACAAGTAGTAATACTTGGACTCTTCAAGGATATTTGTTCTTTACAAAGGTTTTGAAATTTTGATGACTTGTTTAATGTTTGTTTCAAAGTTTGAGATCCAAGCAATGTATTTGACTAACTCACAAATTTCTCAACCCTAGGTTAGAAATGGATATACGTGTTGAGTCCTCACTTTCTCCAAACACTAAGAAAAAGAAAAAAGTTAGATATTTGGTGACATTGGCTCTTCCTTTCTCAGCACACACTTCTTGGGACCACCAAATCTCAAAATATTGAAGATCCAAAGACATTGAGAATTTTTTTTGTTTCTACTTTGAATAGTACAAATGTGGGGTGGCTTTAGAATGACCATTCTTCCACCAACAAGTATTGAGGATTTTGGTCTTTAAACAAAGGGTTGTAGTAAGGACATCCAATTCAGGGGATACTATGATAAACTCCCTCAAGAGGTCTCTCAACCCTTAGAACAAGGGATTTACGTATCATAAAGATATTGGGGGAGAGCTATCATGTACCACTTCCCGTTGATCATGAATTTTTGTTGCAACCACACATTTATATAGTGGTTCAAAAGAGCTTGGCTTTATCCCATTACAACTTGGGTCATTCCCTCCTTTCAAAGCAAGGAGGTGGGTCCTCTAAAGATAAACAAAAGGGAAGAAGTACATTTGTAGTTTGATCTCATAGATTGCATAAAGTGATAGGAGGGAACACCACTAGTAGAATTTGGCAAATAAATGACTATGTGAATGAAAAATTTAGTCACGTGACTAACACTAGTAGTATTTTGAAAATAAATCACTAATTTGGAATTTATAAGTGACTAATTTGGTAATTGGGTAAAATCACAACTCAATGACTAAATAAATGACTAA
The DNA here is from genome assembly GCA_007258455.2 of Sequoia sempervirens. Taxonomy (NCBI): domain Eukaryota; kingdom Viridiplantae; phylum Streptophyta; class Pinopsida; order Cupressales; family Cupressaceae; genus Sequoia; species Sequoia sempervirens. The sequence goes on along the minus strand of VDFB02281492.1, from coordinate 737,708,937 downwards.
TATCAGACAAATAAAAATGACTAAATAAATGACTAAATAAATGACTAAATAAATGACTAAATATATGGCTAAATTAATGACTAAATAAATGACTATTACTCCTCTATTCTTTTTTCTTTCGAATTTGATCATAATCCATAGAGCTAATTAAGCCCTCCTCATGGGATCCCTACCTAAGCGGGCCATTTGGCTGCCTAGGTTGCTTGGTGCACCAAAAATACCTATTGCATGGAAGGCATTGCCTCTCGGTGCAGCCTTAAGGCCTTCACATATTTTATAAAAAAAATGTATAAACATTTACATTCTTTAACTTTTATTACTCATTATGTTAATGAATCATTGATTTTTTTAACTATGATTTGAAGATAGTTTGATTTTCCTATTATGTTAGCATGCCAAATGTATCAAAGAGCAATTTTGGTCAATTTCACTAATAAATTAAATATAATTTAAACAATCCAATTGCAATAAAAATGAAGAAATTGATTCACTTCTATATATCTTCGCTTGCTCATATACTCGACCATCTTAATAATGCAAAATAGAAATAACAATTATAATCGCTTTTGGTATGCAAATTTTTTTTGTTTCATGCTTTATATTGTTAATTATTTTTCTAAAATAGAATTATTTTACAATCTATGAAATCAATTGTGTGTGGATCATTTTTATAGATGTTATTTTTTGTACAAGTTTGAACTCTAGTAATTTTAGGAGCACATCATGCTTATCTTCATTTTCACAACCTATATTAAAATGACAATGTAGATAGATGATTTTTTTCCCCTAAAAATGAAGATTAATTTTTGCATGCCTTCCACACAATTGTTTTTTTTTGGTGTATTTTTGGTAGACAAAAAAAATTAAAAAAAAAGGTATTTTTGGTTCCTTGATTGATCGGGTCATGTATGCATTTGGAGGGAATCTCAGGAAGTTGATTTTTAGCATAAAACATTTTGATTGCACATTGGAGGGAAGTTATGAAGTTTAATCAACAATTTGGTATTTCAGCTCCCACACACATTTGTATCTTTTCCAATTGCAAGTTTGATGAAGGAAATAACCATTGAATTCAAAGAGTGGTGGTTTCCATTTTTGTAATGCCAGAGCTTGTTGAGCAATGTTTTCTAAGTTGCAACACTAGTATCATTCAAGAAAGGGAAGAACATTAAACAAGGTTACAATCTAAAGGTAAGTGGAATTCTTGAATCCTAAAACCTCATGCCGATCTTCATCCTTTATGACAGTGATCTTGATGTTGCATATACTATTCTTGCTTTCCATATACTATTCTTGCTTTCCATTGCTTCATTGTTGTTACAATCTTGTGCTTTCACTAATATAATGATAATGCTCTTTGACATTGAATGAATCTCATTGAATTTGACCCCTTTTCACTCTATTCCATGGTCTTTTACATCTTCTTTGTGCATGATATTGGGTCACATGGCATTCATAACAACTGCTATTATCTCCTTTATTTTTATATGATCCTCTGACATTCATATGCTTTGATATAACAGTGATTAGTTGCAACTATTTTCCCTCTATTTATTGTCTTTCATTCCTATCCCTTGCATCCCTTGGACTACTGTTATAATGCATTGAAAATTGAAACTCTTTATTCATTGTATTGATAACTCATTGGCACTGTCATTGTTTGTATTCATTGCTATCTTATCATGATTGTTCTTCATAGTCAATCCTTAAAATTATTGTTCTAATAAAAACATATTTTTTCTCTTTTGTTTTTACATTATGATCTCATTGCTTTGAACCTTGTCCTTTGTGATTATCACATCTTTGTTACAATCTCTTCAAGGACTGAATTTCTTTCTCTATTGACTACAAGAGACCCCTTTTATCTTATAACCCCAAGCCTCTTAAAGAAAACTTAGAATCAATTGGCAATAGTGAACAAAAAACCATCATAGCTAATTTTATTTCTTTTCCAAGAGTATTCAATGAAAATATAATGGAAAACATACATCACTCTATGGGGTAGGGTTTATTTGATTTGAAAACCTACCTTCAATGTCCAAGTCCAAAAGATAGCCTACCAAGTCTGTGTCGAGTCCTCTAAGTCTTAAGTAAAAAATTAGCCTGCCAAGACTGTTTTACGTCCAAGTCTTGTATCTATGATACAAGTATGATAAATGTTTGAAAATACTGTACACAACTGTATGATACAATGCATAAATTTGTATGCTTTCTCATTATATCAAAAACTTCAAACTACAACTCACAAAAAGTAGAAATGAGCTATAAAAAAACTTATTGTCAAGTACAATTTTCTCCAAATCAAAATTGGCAATAGTGAACAAAAAACCGTCATAGCTAATTTTATTTCTTTTCCAAGAGCATTCAATGAAAATATAATGGAAAACACACATCACTCTATGGGGTAGGGTTTATTTGATTTGAAAACCTACCTTCAATGTCCAAGTCAAAAATAAGCCTACCAAGATTGTTTTACGTCCATGTCTTGTATCTATGATACAAGTATGATAAATGTTTGAAAATACTGTACACAATTGTATGATATAATGCATAAATTTGTACTCTTTCTCATTATATCAAAAAATTCAAAATACAACTCGCAAAAAGTAGAAATGAGTTATAAAAAAAACTTATTGTCAAGTACAATTTTCTCCATATCAAAATTGCATAATCCAATTTACATAATTTTCTGTTTAACTGACTTTTGTGGGAAAAAACACTTAGTGTATAAAGTAAATCAAACTTAGAATCAATTGGAAATAGTGAACAAAAAACCATCATAGCTAATTTTATTTCTTTTCCAAGAGCATTCAATGAAAATATAATGGAAAACACACATCACTCTGTGGGGTAGGGTTTATTTGATTTGAAAACCTACCTTCAATGTCCAAGTCAAAAATTCAACCTACCAAGTCTTAAGTCAAAAATTAGCCTGCCAAGACTATTTTACGTCCAAGTCTTGTATCTATGATACAAGTATGATAAATGTTTGAAAATATTGTACACAATTGTATGATACAATGCATAAATTTGTACGCTTTCTCATTATATCAAAAAAATCAAACTACAACTCAAAAAGTTCAAATGAGGTATAAAAAAAACTTATTGTCAAGTACAATTTGCTCCAAATAAAAATTGCATAATCCAATTTACATAATTTTCTGTTTAACTAACTTTTGTGGGAAAAAACACTTAGTGTATAAAGTAAATCAAGAGTTTCTTTCCAGGATTTCAAAGGCCTGTTGTTCACAAGGCCAATAAGATCATTATTGACCATAGTAGAAACCACCTGCACTAATAGTGTTAAGTCAAAAAATATTCCATAGAAAGAAATGTATTTTAGATAAACAGAGCTTGTCAACCTTCTAAAATCCAGATAGCTGAATACAAGGAGGGTAAAACATAAAACATTAAAAGACTTTAAGACATTGTAAATGCCACACAATTAGTATAGAAGTATAACATTAAGATAGGAACAATTTACTTTTATTAAATATTCATCATGAGTTTTCTCCCATAAAGAACTTTGCCAGACATGAGCAATGAGAAATGCATCTGCCATCTTGTTTGCTGATAGGAATTGCATGAATTCTCCCTTATAATCACCAACAACTAAAGAACTTTGAATGGCTTCATTGCATTCTTAGTATTCAGTCGAATCTTTAGTAGCTTCATGTTGCACCTCTTCTCCATTGCCTAGGGTATCCTTCCCAACAACAAAATAATTTTCAATGAGTGGAAGTGAGGAATCTTCTTTTGGACTGTGTAAATTATCAGAAAACTCCTCGCCATTGTCTCTGTGGGATGTAACATCTTGTCCACCTTTTGTCTAAACTGATGGATCTAATTGTGTTGTATCATCAAGAGTGACATTTCTGATTATTTCACTGCTAATATCATAAATGTTGGCAGATTGAGCTTCCTATAAGTCTTGATTCTCTGTTGATTGAACCTAAAATCCAAGGTGCTCAAGTAGCTTTTTCCTAGCATTGCCTTCATCTTCAAACATGACTCTTAGGAAATTCCATGTCTCCCTCTCTTCTTCCAAACTAAATCAATGCAGAAACCACAAATTTGCAAGTGAAACAATACAAATGAATGTAAATTGTTATTATCCCATTCAAAAACTATCCACAAATAACTAACCAAGAATCTTGAGACTTCTTATTGCACAAAGCTCGCAATGATAATTTTTCACCATTTTCTATTCCAGCTTCAAACTTTGTTGAACGAAGCACCAAACTGTCCTTGGTAATGATATTGTGTATATACACCTATGAAAATAGTAGAAAAATAAGACCATATATCATCTTAATGACATGTACCAAAAAATAAATTATACTCTACCTCAGAAGAGCCAACAACACTCTATAATTATACTCTACCTCAGAAGAGCCAACAACACTCTATGATGTTGTACTAGGCTGAAATGTAGCAAGCACTCCTCCAAATCAAAAACTGACACCATCTGGTCTCTTCAACCATTTAGGAGCGTTCAAGAGTGCACCTGAAAAGGGAAAATGAAAAGATAGGAATCGTGTATTTGCATACAGGATCCCAATTCATTGGGGGATGTAACATCTTGTCCACCTTTTGACCGAACTAATGGATCTAACTATGATGTATCATAAAGAGTGAATTGTTGATTATTTCACTACTAATATCATCAATGTTGGTAGATTGAGCTTCATGTAAGTCTTGATTCTCTGTTGACTGCACTTGAAATCCAAGGTGCTCAAGTGGATTTGTCCTAGCATTTCCTTCATCTTCAAACATGATGCTTAGGAAATTCCATGTCTCCCTCTCTTCTTCCAAACTAAATCAATGCATAAACCAAAAATTTGCAAGTGAAACAATATAAATGAATGTAAATTGTTATTAATCCCATTCAAAAAGTATCCACAAATAACTAACTGAGAATCCTAAGAATTCTTATCACACAAAGCTTGTAATGATGATATTTCACCATTTGCTATTGTAGCTTCAAACTCTGTTGAACGAAGCACTAAATTGTCCTTGGTAATGAGATTGTGTATATATACCTATGAAAATAGTAGAAAAATAAGACCATGTATCATGTTAATGACATGTACCAAAGAATAAATTGTATTGTACCTCAGAAGGGCCAACAACACTCTGTGATGCTATACCTGGTCGAAATGTAGCAAGCTTTCCTCCAAATCCAAAATTGACACCAACTAGTCTCTTCAACCACTTAGGAGCTTTCAAGAGTGCACCTGAAAAGGGAATAATGAAAAGATAGGCATCATGTATTTGCATACAGGATCCCAATTCATTGGGGGATGTAACATCTTGTCCACCTTTTGACTAAACTAATGGATCTAATTATGTTGTATCATCAAGAGTGACATTGTTGATTATTTCACTACTAATATCATCAATGTTGGTAGATTGAGCTTCCTAAGTCTTGATTCTCTATTGACTACACTTGAAATCCAAGGTGCTCAAGTAGCTTTGTCCTAGCATTTCCTTCATCTTCAAACATGAATCTTAGGAAATTCCATGTCTCCCTCTCTTCTTCCAAACTAAATCAATGTAGAAACCAAAAATCTGCAAGTGAAACAATACAAATGAATGTAAATTTTTATTAATCCCATTCAAAAAGTATCCACAAATAAGTAACAAAGAATCTCGAGACTTCTTTTCTTACAAAGCTCAATGATGATTTCTCACCACCTATTATTGTAGCTTCAAACTCTATTGAACGAAGCACTAGACTGTCCTTGGTAACGAGATTGTGTATATATACCTATGAAAATAGCAGAAAAATAAGACCATATATCATCTTAATGACATGTACCAAAGAAAAAATTGTACTCTACCTCAAAATAGCCAAAAAAAACTTTGTGATGTTGTACTGGGCTGAAATGAAGCAAGCTTTCCTCCAAATCCAAAACTGACACCAACTAGTCTCTTCAACCACTTAGGAGCTTTCAAGAGTGAACCTGAAAAGGCCAAAACGAAAAGATAGACATCATGTATTTGCATACATGATCCCAATTCATTGAGAAAATCTTATAAGTGAGATTCCTATTTCTTAACTAAGTCATGTATGGTTATCACATAAATCAACACTTACCCCCCACTTTATGTTTGAAAGAAATTAAAGCACTATACTTGGGTTATTCACAGAGAGTCATTAGTCAAGTACTGTAGGCAATAAATCATGGGCATATCAAACCAGTAGAGCATAGATAGAAATAGTGATCATGCATAAATATCATGAACAAATTTGAATCAATTAATGTAGACGTATTTCAACAATGAAAAAAATCTAGATGAAATAGACCTACCTTCCTAACATTTTCACTTCTTCCTATGATTTTCATTAACACCGAAGGTATATGTAGATTGGGTAGGTATTGTTGGGCTCTAAAGGCCCCTTATTTTGTGATTAAATAATACAAACAATTGGGAAAATTTCATTATATGTAATGACATAAGTTGAGGTTGAAGGTATTGTTTGATGCCAATTCAAACAATGGAGGCTCTTGTTGAAATCTACCTCTACCTTCTCATCATGGCAAGGACAGTGAGATATAGTTAAACAATGGAAGTCATGCATATATTTTGATGAAAAATCCTAAGCCATCATCACTAGTGTTAGGTCTCAAAATGCAGGTTTTAAACCATAAGGGGGTGCCAATCCTTTAATACACCTTTGGCCCATGAACAAGGTAAGCAGGACTGATTACCTTAAACTCTTCAAGATCTACTAGACCTAGGCAGGTATACCTAAACAATAAGGAAAATTTATAGATAGATATGGTTCCTAGATTGAGCAATCTACTTACTATGGCACATGAGATGAAGCAGATGCAGAGTTTTAATGTCTAAATACTAGTGAGAGTAATTGAGAGTTCAAGTTTGTGAGTTGTATTTTGTATGTAATATCTAATTATTACCAGTGCCTACTTCTATTGGGTGGATGGAGTGGAGGGATGAATGATGATTTTGGAGATAGGGTTTTGTAAGATAGGTAGATTCACTCTTTAGCTTAACTCGAACAATTGGGCACTTTGAATGTTTGCACCTTATGAAAACATGCAAGTATGTCAGTTATTTGGAATCTTCTTAGTAATCCTAGTGATATCCCCTTATGCTATTGTGAAGTTGTGAAAGGATTTAATTCAAATGTGAAAGGAAACCAATTAAGACAATATATTCAAAGGGAATTTAATCCAAACAGGAACCTATCAAATTTGATTTCTTAAAAGGAATTTTAATTCTTTTGCACACTGAAACTAGTCAACAATGTCACACAACTATATCAAATGTGTATTGAAAAATTAAATGTATTTCCACACACTCAATTTGAATAACATAAACAGGCACTTCAGAGACAACCAAATAACATATAAGCATATAAATCCACACAACAGTTGAACACTTGAAATAAAATTAACAATTATTCATAACTTTCTCCATTATATTTATCTTTGAATAATATGCATTATAATAGTAGTTTCTGATATGAGATGGATGATCTATTTGGGTCTTGGTCTCTCTTATATATGTGAGAGGCAACAAGCTATAGACCTATTACAAAAATTCATGTTGTTTGATAACTAAACATAATTAAGAAAATGAAATATTGCAGCAACTAAATACAGCGATCCATTAATCTCCAAGTAGAATCCCGTGACTGCCTAAGATCTGTTCAAAGCTTCTACTCCATGACATGGTACTCATGCTATTAGTTGACTCCTTTCATCCTAATGGTTTCCCTACTGTTCTGGTGTATCCATAGTTTGGTTGAGGAACAAATTGAATGCAAAGATGTGATGGATGTATTCTTGTTCAACACAAGTATCTGCATTGGAGATCACCTCTCTCGTATCATACTCCCTAGGCATCATCTTCTCGAGCTAGTTGTGAGTATTTTGTAAAATCATATCCTCATCATTGATCTCTTATAATGCAGTAGTCAGAATCGCATTAAAATATTCCTTCCAATCATCATATTCTCGAAGATTTCCCATATCATCATAGAGTGCTGGAATCAAATTGAAGCACTCCAATTCCTCAAGGAGCCTATTATGATATTCATTGTGTGCTTCTACCAATTTTTTATGTGTCTACATTGTCTATCCTTTCAGGATTTTCTTGTCTTGAAGCTCTTGTCTCTTTCCGATTATTCTCCCCTGTAATCATTCATTCTTCTCTATTGCTGAGAGCACCTTTTTAAATTTCCTCCAATATTCATCTATACATTTCATCATCTTATTGAATCTTCCCTTGATCATTTTGGATGCAGTATTATACTTGATGGTTTTGACTTCCTTCTCTGATTCTTTATATTTTTCCTAAGATTTTAGGTGGCAGTGGTTCCAATAAGTTGTATCAGCCATTGCATCCAATACTCTCTTATCTTTCTCAAGCCATGGGGAATAAAATTTTGGTGTGGAAGTGGAAGATGATCTTTGTCTTTGATGTGCTAATTCCTTCTTCAACTCTATTGTCTCCATGGCGTTGGTATCCCCTACTCTTTGAACCAAGAGATGTACAAACATTTGGTTTGGATTATCAATCATAGCTGGTATTTTTTCATGGGGGTACACTGACCAAATAAGCAAGGTTGCCTCATTTGGATTGTATCCAAATCCTAAATACATCATGTCACTTTCTTCATTTGTTAAATTCATTGTTTTATCTCCTGTCTTTATGAAACTATCAAACAAAATTGTAGAGCTTATATCCCATCGGGCCAAAAGCAATACTCCAACTTCTTGGAGTAACTCTCTCCCTCTCTCAAGAGTGATGGAATCCATCTCTTTGTCTATTTCTTTTTTCAATTCTTTCAAAACAACTTCTCATTCAAAAGTGACATCCTGCATCTTTTGTCTCATTTTCTAGCCTTTATATTTGTAAACCAATGATTTAAAGTCAAGAGACTTAACAAAATCTCCATCATAAATGAACTCCTATCTAACCTTGACCCTAACATCATATGATAATTCATCTGATGCTTCAAATATTATAGCATTGTGTTTCTGAGGAGGCTCATACCATACACTTATAGGAGCACTTATTTATTGTACTTTCTCTACCTCCTCATCACTTTCCTCATCACTCTCCTCTTCTTCACTCATATCAGTATCTATAGAAAAAGTCACATCAGGAGTTGGCTATGAAGGGATATAATCTAAGGGCTCTATATCTTCATCCTGCACTCTTGAATAGGTTGCATGAGGGGCATCAAAGAAAAATGAAGTCACCTTCTTTACCACTTCATCCATATGAGAAATGAGTTGATCAATCCTTACTAGAGGATCTTGTATTTGACCAAATACCTTCAAATAAGATGGCACATTTTCTCTTTTCCATTCCTCTGCAAGCATAAACCTATTATATGTAGTCATTATTTTAGTGGTAGATGCTTCATCATGGTTTTTGATTACATCTTCATCTGAGAATACATGCTCATATCCTGATAACACCTGTGATAACCTTGCTTTGTGAATAAATCCTTCTAGATCAAATTTTTTCCTTTTGTTACCTAGAGGGAGGTTATACTATGCTAATTTAGGATCAATTTCCTCATATCCCTCATTTGCAACCATTGTAAAGTCTCCAAAACATAAGGTATTGAGCATGATCGATTGTTTGTTGTGTCCTTTAAGGTTTTTGACATCATATTTTTCCAATTGCCTCACAATTTCTAAGTAGGAAATTCTATCAGGAACTACTCGTGGCAACAAGTGTGGATTTCCTTCAAACCCATAAACCCTAATCACTATGCAGTTAGGAAAAGCATACCAATCTCCCCAGTTATGATCCACCTTTTTCCTTGGGTCATTTTCCTTTGGTCTTAGAAACTTTTTCACGTCCGAGGATAAGTTATAATCACACGGATATCCCAACCACTCCATTAGTGGTTTCACAAAAAACTCCTCAAAAGAAAGATAATGAGATCTACCAAATCGAATGTCCCATAGTGAAGTCCACATTTGTTTAAGTTTGAGGTTCCCATTTTCATCTCTATCTTTTATTCTTAATTCTTGACTCCATACCCTTATAACATGTCCCTCGTGCATGAGAAAATGCATGAACAGAGAATAATGTTTGAAATGAATATATTCATTGTTGTTTTTAATCTTTTCAAGCTCCCGGTTTAGGAAATTGGCCAAGTATCTAGCATAATTGAATGACCTGGCATCATTGCTTTGTATGTCTGTAGCTAACACCATTGGGGCAATAGACATGAGGGGTGGGACCTCTACCCCCAAGACCTGACTAGTTGAATAATAAGTGTATCTGAAATATTATTCAAACAAGTCCTCATGAAAAGGATGGTTTTCATTAATCGAAAACCTCTTGAGTTGGCCTCCTTCATTCTTAGGCCTATGCAAGGGTAGTTTCCATTTTTTGTAGCTGGTATCCATATGGTGATACTCTGTCAAGAGATCTCTAATCATGAATGGAAAGTTAATAGGACACTCCAACTGAAATACAGTAGAAATTAAATCCTCAGAAATAACAAGCATGTCAGCCCCATTATGTGCTTGGATAGTTCTCCTCTTGGGGTCATATCTGGTAGCCAGAGCTTTAATTAATTCTACATTTACGAACACATTGGGCACCATGAGCTGAAAATTGGCTAAAACCTAAATTCTTTTGTGTAATGATACATGAAAAGCTCATAACTACGTCGTGGTGTCCAAATATCCCCCAAGCCTTTATGTTTATCTAATAATTTATCCATTGAAGGATTCATTAGAGCAGCCATCTTGGGTCTTGGCCCCAACCCAAGGCATTCATCTATCAGGTCTTGATTCAAGAGTCTCTTCTCAGTTTTTTGTTTCTTAGTTTTGGTTTTTTTTGCATTTTCCTCCATTGTTCGAAGTCTTAATCCTTTGAAAAATACAACTTCTAAGCTGAGATTAGTGTACTTACTTGGGTCTCACCTCCACTAGTTTCTGCTATGTGAGAACTCCTAGCTTTTCCTTTTTGCTTATATCCTCAACAAAATCTTCCAGAGTCTGCAACAATTATGTGATCAACTTGTGATATAATTCACTTCAACTCTGGCTCATAAATACACCACTCATTTCAGTCTTGTCATAAGGGGGAAGCATTTATTTTTAAATATCTAGATGATGCCTTGAGATATCACATCAGTTAGCAATCAATCATCATCATTGTATTAGTGAGACTAAAATCCTTATTCCACCGATAGCCACCCTCTCCACCAATGAATAATTTTCCTTCAGTCTATCGATGGGATGCCAAAATATATTACCCTAATACACATTAATTCCCCTGATATATAATAATTCTTGATAATTTATGATCATATCATGCCATTGGGGGAATGTAGACATTTGTTCCACCGATGTTCATGTGTTACAACAATGTGCTTACTTTTGTTGACTCTATTGATCTATCAGGGGGAATGCCTTAGGAGTTAGCCTGATAGGGTGTTCTTACACTGATACTAGGTTATGAACTATTTTCATTGGGCCATCAGTGAGGCTATGATGGGGGTTCCACCTATGATGCATTCTTAGGCTGATAGTGCTAATTTTTACTTAGGAAAAAATATGGAGTCTCAAACTTATTTATGGGTGTGACAATTTGGCAATGTGGGCTACAAAATGGATCTTGTCACACAAATTTCAACAATTTGTGTTGATCATAAAATTAAAATGTGATGATTTTTTGTGGATTGTGGAGGATTGGTGGGTGGAGGCTAGTGAAAAATGTGAAATTTTGTAGTTCTAACAACTAGCACAATGAAAAATAACATGCATAGATCATACAAAAAAATAAGAGAGAATAAGAATTAGTAATGGATAACTGAATAAAGCCTGTTGTCTCCAAGAAGACAAATACCACATATATATGGTGTTCATTACCTAGCTTGACCAGATCAATGTTAATCCTTTAATTTATAATATTCTTTATAGTATCCCCATGTTACTACAGTTATGCTAAAGAATTATGACAAGACGAATGCTAGTTCTTCAATAATGAAGATACCATTTCAAGCTAGTTGCAAATTTGCAATGGTTAAAAAAAATCTTTGTTAGAGAGGCAAATGAATCTCCTAACATTGCACATGATTGAATAGGCTCTGCTACACTTGAAACTACTAATGCATGCATATCTAGTCAGTCGAATTGTCCAAAGTACTTTTGTAGGAACCAACTTAGTTGTTTTCTCGATAGCATATACATCGCATTCACTGAGCACACCTCCCACACCCTCCTATAACCACATTTTTTAGGGGATTTCTCATGGTAATTTGGAAGTAAATTTTAGAGAAACTCTTATAAAGAAAGCATGACTTCTTCATAGAGTTGTGTAAACATTTAAAATCCTTATACCCAGAGCTACTCTACCAAATAGAATAAAATTATAGAAAATAAGGATATATTTTCCAATTAAAGATTTACTCCAAAATATTACCTAATGAGCCTCCACCAAACACAACCTCTCTAGAATCCATTTGACTGCAAGCCTGAAATGGATTCACATCAAAAGAGACAAACCCACATTAATTATAAATATGTTCCTTATGAACAAAAAGGAACACAACTAACTCACCAAGGAAAAAACATAGTAGCATTTGGCATGTAATTCTAAGTTAGGTGAACCTAGAGATAAGCTTGTCAAGATATACTTGCAGTGTGCTAAAATATTTATAGAAGATATATATTATGCACTTCTAAGAGATGATTTTCAACACAAACACTTGTGATCCAAAATCATTATGAGTGTATTGCTATGTTAAGTTTGTCCTCTTTGACAATCAGACAAAATACTCTTGGCCTTCAACTCACTTATATATAATAAATCCTTATGTCACATTTACATTAACTGATTAACACCGTATGACTATTACTGGTATATTTAAATATTTTGTATCACCTCCACTCATTCATGACCCACAATGAACATTACATTATATCACTCACCATAATGGTATCTGTGGATCAATCCAATTTCAAGGCTCAATCATGTTTTGGCTTTAAGTATCTAGAATTTGCAAGATCCACATCAATCTAGATAAACATTTGGACTTATATATTAAGACTCAAAATTCAAATATCACAAAAACAAGTAAACAACTAAAGACTCAAATCTTATCAGCAAGGGCACTTTCAAGTTTTACTTTCATAACACAACCAATGCAAAAAAAAGAAATACATAAAGCAGCTCAAAGCAATATGAAAGTAAAAGTTACATGAGTAACAACCATGAAAACAAACCGAAAAAATAGATTATAAGTTAGAGACGACAAACCTTTAAATGCTATTTATCTAGTGGTTTACATAACTTGTATATACTTATAAGTTAGATAACTTATAAAATGCATAATTTTTGGCATGGGAATGAAATTGGATTGTTGTTGACATTTGTTATTCTCATGGAAAAATATTGAAGCATTTGCATGGGCGATAAAGCTTGTTTGGATAGGACCTGGAGAATTTTGAAAAGGAAGGAAAGGAATTTGGAGTTTGCTACAACGAAATTGAAGTCAGCAAGGCCCTCTACAGTGAATTCAGAGGTAATTTGAAACCCTCATTGCCGAAAGTAAGCTGATAGGAAACATAGGCATATTCCATTCTTAGTAGGTAAACTTCAAATGAATGCAAGATACATATAAGAAGAATGACTCATTATATCCTCTTCTTTTTTTATGGTTTTTACTAAAAGTGACTACTTTCAACAATGTTTTGGCATCTCTATTTTCAAATTTATGTTTTTTTCTTTAAATTAGAAACTAAATTAATATGGGAATGCACAATATTATAGATGTATGAGCATCAAAAGTTGACTACGGATCAATATCATGCATATGATGAGAGAGTAGCTAATGAGAGGGACATTAAGAAATATCCATGTCCATGTAAAAATTGTCTTAGTGGAAAGGTGAAAAAAATAAATATGATTTATCAACATATGATAAGATATGGGAATAGTGGTATAAGCCCTTGGGCTTACAATTATTATGAAGATATGATAGAATGTCAGACTGTGAGAGATGAAGAGGAAACAAACATAGATGAAGTGGCACCAAACATAGATGAAGAGGCATAAATGTTTGATGAAGGGTTTGAAGTTGATTGAATGTTGAATGAGGGTCTAAATGATGATTGGGCCAAGTCAATGGATGATGCTTTAAAGCCTGTGTATGTTAATTGAAAGTTAAGTCATTTGACAAAAATCCTTCAAATTCTTAACTTGCAAGTGGCACATGGTTGGACAAATGAGAGTGTAGATCAATTATTGGCATTATTAAGTTCATTGTTACCAGTTGACTCCACATTTCCAACAAAACAAAGTAAATGTAAAAATAAAATTAGTAAGCTTGGCTTGGGGTATGAAAACATCCACACATGTGTGAATGGTTGTGTATTATTTCACAAAAATCTTGCAAATGAGAGTGAATGTATGAAATTTCACGAACTGAGGTATAGAAAAGGTTTGAAATCAATTGCAGTTCCTAGAAAGGTTCTTCACCACTTCCTGATAATCCCACGATTACTCCAAATGTATAGGTGCAAAGACGTTGCTGAACTTATGCAGTGGCATGCCCAAAATAAGAGCACTAATGGAAAAAAATGACATATGCCTAATTCTAAGACATGGATGGAATTTGATAAGAGATGGCTTGATTTTTCTCAAGATCCTCGTAATATAAGGTTGGGCTTGGCTCTAGATGGGGTGAACCCATTCTAAAATCAAACTACTAAATGGTCAACTTGGCTAGTGTTTCTAATAAATTATAACTTTCCTCCATGGTTAGCAACTAAACCATTTTTCTTAATGTTATCAGTGATTATACCAAGAATGAAAAGTGTGACTTTATATACAATAGATTCTTATCTAGAGCCATTAAATGATGAGCTAATGGAATTGTTGAAAGGAATTGAAGCAATTCAATATTTAAGGGATGGTCATTCAATCAAATTCACTTTAAGAGCTTC
>VDFB02281492.1:737674649-737693880 GCA_007258455.2 Sequoia sempervirens | reverse complement strand
AACTCTAAAATTTGACTTTGTGCATAACAGGTTAGTGGAAAAATTGATGGCTCTGAAGGGTTTAGAGGCTCGATTGAGATAGATACACGGATATTTGGATCTTGTTGTTGATGGGAGGCTTCCACTTAACCATGAAATTTTGTACCATCTGCAGGTATGCAAAAGTTTCTTTACTTACATTCATTCTTGATCATAAATGTTGTAAATGATATTAATGCTTCAAACTTAAGATTCGTTTCATTGTTATAATGATCAAAATGTTATACTTTGCTATACATTCAAGAATTTCGTCATTTCCTACCTCTTTTCTAATAAATTTCTTTTATCATGTGGCAAGATTCACATTTCTGTCTCATTTACACAAATTTATCTGAAGCACTAGGTGTGAATAAAGATATGTAAAAGATGATGGATTATGTCTAAACAACAACTTTCCATCTTATAGCTAATTTAATCCTTACTGTTTGAATATTTTAGAGCTCGAATAATGCTTGTATATGCATGTGTAGCAATAAGGGAGCCTATGTGAAGATTGAAATTTAAAACATCGCTTTGGTATTTTTCCTTAGGAAGTGAAATGATATTTTGAGTAATACAAACCGACACACACATTGATATTTTTCGGCATTGCATTGAGGAATTTTTTTTCTCTTATACCTACCCTCGGCTAGACATGGAGGTATATAATATTGGTTTCTGGGTTTATTCTATAAGTAGTTAATTTCCCAGAGGAAGACTAAAATCTTCTTAATGTCCTGTCATGTGTGAAAGAATATGAATCACTTGCTAAAGGCACCATTTTGTATTCATTCAAAAACTGGTTTCTTCTTTTTTTTATGTTTCTTGCATGTGTTTTTTTTAGGCTCTAGAGATGTAGCTCGACTCTTTCCTTTGCACTTTTCATCTATTTTGATAATTACAGTAGATTGGCCTCATAATTTTTTATGTAGATCTGTTTGTAACCTTATTTTCTACCAATCAATTTGCAAACTAGTCACATATTAACGACCATTTCACTAACTTGTAGTCATTCATTACTTCATATGTTGCAGGTTGTGTCTGTGTGCCAATAAATCTTGATGATTGTGAGAACTTTAATCCTACAAGTGTACTCAATCTTTCTCAAGTAAAAGTCTTACCTTATTTTATAGTACTTTAAATAGTTAATTGAAGGTGCTTCTTTAGATTTGAGATAGTTGAACCCTGGATTAAAATATGTTATTAGATGGGCAGTATAATGATAAAACTGAGGTCCATTGAACACAAATTACGAACATAATTTACTAGACTATGAATAGTGTTATAATTATAATTATTTCTCCTTTACCTACCTCTGCATTAATGAAAAAGATAGCAGATATTGGAAATTCATTACATGTCTCATGTATGTGTTAGTATTTTAATTTTGTTTAAGTTGTTCAAGAGCTTGATTAGGTCAAGAATATGTTCTACAAGCTCTGTTCTCTTGACACTGCTCAACATTTTCCCTACACATTTTCTCTTCAATCCAGACGTTTCTTAACTCCTTCCCTTGTTAGCCCTTGGTTGTTCTCAAGTGTAATGCTTCTTCTATGCATCTTGTACCGTATGTTTGATCATCATCTCTTTATTACAAGGATAACCTTCATGGAATTGCTATTGTTGTGATTAGATAATTACCATTGTGAGACTAATCACTTAATTTGTATGGAAGTAAGTCTTTTCATATTATTTGACTTGGTATTGTAAACTTGTCTTTACAGGATTCTCTAGGGGGAACAACAAAATTGTGATGATAATTAGAGTTGTACAACACCATAAATCATTTGGAATTATCAATATATTGCTTATAGAATACTTTGTGCAAGTAAAATGGAATGTGCAATGACAATTGGTCTCAAATGCAAATATGAATATAAGTACATTATACACAAGAATATGGTATCTATTCTACGATTTAAAGAACCCCAAAATAGGAAAATTAATAGGTTCCATTTGGTTTTACTTGCTATTAGATACTCTTGTCTAATCGATGAGACCCTTAGGAATGTCTTGCCGATAACCAAAGAGTGTTCAAAACTCCTAAGTGGCCGGACAAGCAGATGATCCGCTCTTGCCGACGGAAGTCATCGGCAAGACATGACTATCGAGGAGTTTTCTATCTCTTGTGCCATGGATTGATCTCACCGATGGGTTGATTTGGTGGTCATCGCCAAGAGTCTCGCGATGGTGCAACATTCTAAATGAATATTTTAAAAAAAAATTGCATTGTTTCGCCGCGAATTTCACGAAGCCATCGTATCAATCACCGGGTGCTGTCTGGATGAAGCTTTTATAGCCAGCGTATGAAGGCTTCATCAGAATTCCCTTTGCCCATTTCATTTAAATGGCTTACAAAATTTATGTTGTTGTTTCTAAGACTTTGAAAAAGCCATTGCAATTGCATTTTGCTGTAATTGCCGATGGATACAAGCTACGATATTCGGTTTTAACATCCGAAGCCATTTTATGATGTCGACGATCAATTTAACTGCGGTTGTTATTTCATGTTTTAATTCATCACGTACCGACTTTAAAAATAGCGCATTTTAATTCTGCCAATTCGGCCGATTGTCCAACAAAATGTTTGTCAAATGATCATGAACGCTTTATCAAAAATGGAGTCAAATTCAGTAGTGTCTCTGTCCTTCTTAAACAAGAAGACATTTTTTTCTATCTTTTATTCAAAGTGAGATATCAATATGTCGAGTAGCAAGGGTAAGACTCCTTAGGGTGGTGAAGGGAAAAGGAGGCTATCAAAACACCCAAAACGTAGAGGTACCATACAGTCTTACTTTGGAATTGGCAATGCTTCTAATCCACTAGATCAAGATGGAGCTACATCATCAACTCTTCCACCAAATATTAATGAAGAAGGCATTCACAATACCTCACCGCCACCAAAAGGTCAAGGTGACAGTGAGATTGTCATTGAGATAAATGTTTCAAATGAGGATGGCAATACTATAGAAGATGTTCCAAGGGATACCCTGGTTAGCCAGAATGAGATAATTGACTTGGATCAGGATGATGTTGGTAGAAAGAAAAGAAAAGGAAAATCAAAAGTGGGGTGCGAGTGGGAAATGACAAGGAATTTTCAACTTGGTTGGTTGTCAAAGTACCCATTCATTGTACCAGCGGGGAAAGAAAACAATTTTGAAAGTGCAATAGAATCCATATGTACGATTTGTAGTTGGAAATGTAAAAGAGATAAGAAGTTGCAGCTAATGCTTGACACTATATAAAAGCATATCAATAAAGTTTATGAAAAACAAATCATAGATGGAAAGGAATAATCAATCGTACAATGGAAATCAAAGGAAGAATGTATTCATGTTACGTATGTCGCAAAATATGAAGAGCATAAGCAAAGAATGTCGAAGTTTGTTGCATGTCAATGTACACTTGAGGCTCAATTTGGAAAAGCAATGGAAGGAGCAAATCTGTCAAAAACTATTCAGATGAGTGTTGTTTTTCGTATTTTGTCCATAGGGCGTCCTATGATAGACTACCTAGAATATTATAATTTATTATCTTTTTTGGGTGTTCCTCACTTTCCTTTCTCACATTGGTTTGTAAATGTTGGATGGGAATGGGAAAATTGTCTTGCTATAGTGGAAAAGCAAGATTTAAAGGAGAAAGTAAAAGAGTCAAACTTCATTGCATTATCTTTAGATGAAGTTATTGTGGTAGACAATACCTTTTGGGTCTGTACGCATGTGTATACTATAAAACAACATGTCCGCCAAGCTCATCTTCTCTGTGTTCATAAAATGGATAGTTCAACATCGCAAAATCATTTATGTAGTCATTTATAGTTGTGTTGCAAAAAATGAGTAGAATTTAGTCATCTTTAGTTGTTGTGACTAAAAGTGTTAGTCACGTAGTCATTTATTTTTCAAATTCTACTAGTGTACTTGCTCATAGAAGTTCCTTGGAAAGAGAAGAATGTGGATCTTAGACATAACTCCATTAAGGAGGCAATTTCACTATTGGTCTTACGTTTAATTAATTCAATAGATTCAAGAATAGGCACCTTGGTGAAGAGAGATACCACATCAAAGCTGACCAAAAAGTCATTGCTATCTAACTTTTTATCTTTGATGAACTCCACAAAGTGGTTCTAATTCTTAATATAATAATTTGAACGACCAGTTAGAGGCCCAAGAAGTTTGGCTAGGAAAGAGGCTAGTTGGTAGGTTGGGGCGCCAATGGTGTCAACAATGGGCCTAAGGGGAATCCCAACTTTGTGAATTTTGGGGGCACCATAGATACGCGGGGTGACTTCCTTAGCAGGGGTAAGGTGCTTTTTGATAGTCATCAAAAGAGGAGTGGACGATCACTAATTTAACTTTTTTAATAATTTGAGTGACAGGGTTGCTTGTTAAAATTTTGTAGCTATTGTTGTCCGAGAGAAGATCAAGCATTTTGGCAACATAGTCACACTTGTTTAAAATAACCACTGCATTGCCCTTGTCAGCTTTGATTATATGGAGGTCATTGTGGCTAAGAAAATTTTTGAGAGTACAAATCTCATATTTGGGTATATTACACTTGGGGGCTTTGGTGTGTCTAAGAGTGATCGTACAATCTTGGTGGATTTCTTTGGCAGCGGCTATCCAGCCCCGTAAATGCACTGGGGCATGGATGCATGTTGCATCATGCTCATCTATGTACACAAACAATAGCAAGGGAATAATTAATATGAAAGTTCGTGTTTACAAATATTTGAACGCAGTAATACCTCCTACTTATTACAATAATACCGTCAAATGCAAGCTAAGTGAATAGTAACAAAAAATATTTAAATAAGTTTAAATATTTTAGAACTTACTGTTAAGAATTATTTAAATATAAAAATAAGCTAAACAAGTTTAAATAAACCAATAAAGACAATTAATTAAATAATTGTTTAAATTTATCAATTTATTATATTATATTAAATCAAATAATAAACAAATTAGTAAATTATTTAGATATAATAGATTAAACTTTCAAATATAAATAAGACTTAACAATATTTAAAAATGGTTAAATTATTGTTTAGTTTATTGTTAAGTGTTTATGCTCCTCTTAAGTGTTTCCTATTAAACATGTGGTTAAGTGAATACTTATTATTTAATAAATTCTTAATATAAACCACTATTATTTAAACACCACATGTTTCAAATAGTAAATTTAATATTTGAACTTAATAAATTCTTAATATAAATTCATAATAATTTAATATAATATTTAAGCTATCTAAATTCTTATTACATTCTTAACTTTATGTTTAATATTTTAGAAAGATACAAATAATTCAATAAATTATCCTTAATAAATTTAAATAAATTCTTAATAGTGGTTTAAATAAATTATTTAAACCAAGTTACTAAGAATTTATTGAGCATACAAATAAATTATATAAACCACTATTAAGAATTTATTTAAACGTATTTAAATAATTTAAACCACTATGAAAAATTTATTTAAACTCATTTAAATAAATTATTTAAACCATTATTATTTAACAAATAATTCAATAAATTATTTAAATAAGTTTAAATAAATTCTTAATAGTGGTTTAAACAAATTATTTAAACTACTATAAAGAATTTATTGAGCATACAAATAAATTATATAAACCAATATTAAGAATTTATTTAAACCACTATGAAGAATTTATTTAAACTTATTTAAATAAATTATTTAAATCATTATTATTTAAGTCACTATTAAGAATTATTATGTTATTTGTATGTTTATTAAGAGGTTGTGTCTTTCTTTGAATTATTTGTATGCTCAATAAATTCTTAATAGTGGTTTAAACGAATTGTTTAAATATGTTTAAACAAATTGTTTAAATAAGTTTTAAAAAATTGTTTAAATAATTCATTCTTATAAATTTAAACTTAAACTTATTTAAATAAATCATTTAAACTTGTTTAAATAATTTATTTAAACTTATTTAAATAATTCATTTAAACTTGTTTAAATAATTTATTTAAACTTATTTAAATAAATTACTTATACTACTATTTACGACTTATATCAATTAATAGTAAACTTTATATCTGTAAATTTAAATTATATCATTGTTAACATTAAATTAAATAATTTAAATAAGTTATATAAAGAATTGTTTTACTATTCACTTAATTTGACATTACTCTGTTCAAATATTTGTACTTTAATATCTGCAATAAAACACAATAGAGTGATTAAAGGGGAAATTATCATGGAGAAATTATCCACGCTAGGAAATTTTACTGAGGTGGCAAGCATGTTTGTTTTGTTGTGTGTCGCATCACTTTGGGAAATGGGAGGTTGAGATCCTAAAGAGGATTTAGCATCGGTAGGAGAGAAGATGTGACAAGAAAATGACTTTATCTTTCGTGAAAAGTAGGGAGAGGCACGACAATATATATTTAAGTTCTCCCACAATACGCCAACGCATGAAGCTGAGAAACATAAACCTAATTTTTTGGTGTTTAATGTACTAAGTGTTATGTATTGTTGGCGTTTAATGGCATCATATAAGAACACTATGCAAGAATACGCTCAAAGAGCTCGTCTACCAATAGTTGTCTATGAAACCGTTAATGAGGGGTTGCCCCACCTTCCAAAGTTTAAATGTTTTGTAATTGTGGATGGATCCACATATGGATCTAGTGGTGGTCATATGAAAAAAGAAAGATGCAAAGCAGTTCGTAGCTCACGTTGCAATAAAGGATTTGGCCACCAAACGCTCTAACCACCAATTTGAGGTAACTTTTTGAATTGAATAGCTATTTTAATAGTCTATTTTACCTTTAATATCATGTAAATATTTCTTTCTTTCATTGAAACAAGAGACATTGGGCAAAAATATTCTCACAGAGCTTCTTGCCAAGATGGGAATTGCGTCTCCCATATTTTCATCTAGAATTATGGGAGTCACACATTCCCCATATTTTACTGCAACAGTGCAAATCGGGGATATTTCCTATGATGGTGGTCTTGCAAAGAGTAAAAGGGAAGTTGAATCAAAGGATTCCTTCATAGCCTGGGAAACTATTAGAAATCAACTAGGTGATTCTGACTCCTTCCAGAGCAGGAAGAGACCGAAGTGCAGAAGCAAGGCAAGAGAAGTGAAAGTGCAATGCAAAGAGTCAAGTGGAAAGAAGAAGAAGAAGAAGAAACCACCTCTTAAATGTTTGATTTTCTTGCTTTTAGTGAATAGGAAGTTATTTTTATGTTAATTGTCTATATGTTCGTCCCGATGTAATTTGGACGAAGGCAAAAACTTATAACTATATTAATTATTAATATATTAGTATTGGATTCAATTTTATACAAACTTGTATAAATCTACTTTTACATGAATGATCAAGCAATAAGTTTGTAGTGTGCATGCCAACTGCTGCTCGTTGGCTAGTCAAATGTGGGAAAGCAGTTCGTGTGCAACGGGCATGGTAATGGTTTGTTGTTTTTTATTTCCACTCAATTGTATTATTCCTATTTAAAGTGGGAAAAAAAGATTAAAGCTCTGGGGTTACGGGTGGGTTTAAGACACTGATTTTTAGGGTATGTGAGTAAATGAATAAGGGTAACACTATGTTATATTACAGTCAACTAATTGGCCACAACAAAATCCAAACCTTAAATATGTGAGGATAGGG
This sequence comes from Sequoia sempervirens, assembly GCA_007258455.2. Taxonomy (NCBI): domain Eukaryota; kingdom Viridiplantae; phylum Streptophyta; class Pinopsida; order Cupressales; family Cupressaceae; genus Sequoia; species Sequoia sempervirens. Next base: position 737,686,219 of record VDFB02281492.1, on the reverse strand, counting down.
GTCGGATGTGGGGCATTTGTTGGTTGCATAAGTTCTTCCTATTTTATGTAAATATGCTCTTGTGTTTTGGTGACTATGAAGTATTCAAAGCCTAGGATTGAACAAAGCTTGGGACTGATCAGGGTCCTCTCTTTGTTGGGACTAGACTAGCTATTTAGCTTTGTGGGTTTGGCCCCCGATTTATGTTTCTCATCTCTGTTTCAAAATGTTTTGACTCTATGGGTGTGCTTTTTTTTATCATAGTCCCTTTTAATGAAAAAATAAGTGGAATTTATTCATGAAAAAAAATTGTTACCTATTATGGAGAAATGTAAGTGATTTTTTGTAAATTGAACATGCACCACTTGTTTAAGCTAGAATCACTCAACTTGAGGTTTGATGTCTGTATTGAATTTTCAATATATAAAATAGAGAGTGTTTAGATAGTTGAACTCATTTTTACTGATTTTTCTTTGTACCCCATCGAATATTCTAATGTTGAAGGATTAGTATTTTGTTTAAAAAAGAAAAAAAATTGAAAGATTAATTCTTTTAAAAAAAAAATTAGAAGGGACCTGGAGGTGTTTATTTTTCATTTTTCCAATTTAAAGACTAAGTTCCATGTGCCTTATTTGCAACTATCCTGTGCACAAAGAGGGTTTGGAAATTGTATTTTAGCCATCCAAAAGGATAGTAAGGAATATACATTTTCTAAACATTCCTAAAATATAGTTTAATTTAACAACATTGGGTCTTTCTTACTATAGTGTATAAAATTAATATATTTTAATTTAGAATCTTATCTAAATAATAAATTATAAAAAAAAATTGGGTTTCAAATTAGTTATAGATGAGATTGCTTATAGAAATGATAAAATGGAAAGAAGGAAAATTGTTAGAAATGCTCACTAATGTTGATAGTTAACTGTTGTTGAAGAATGTTTATCAACAGTGTTCTGTGTCAGAAATCTGATATGAAAACTAAGGCACTGGAGTTTATCTGAATCTTTTACTGCACTCTTTGTGAAATTTTGGATGCTACTATACCATAGTGTCCCTTTTTGTGTGGCAGTGTCTTGTTTCATGCAGTAGTGTCTTCTAGATGATATAATGTCACTATGGGAAATGTACCAATTACTAACCATGTTCCAATAGTTATTTATTCCATGCTTACCTGACCCCTAATAACCATTTATATTTTAGTCATTACATTGTTTTAACTATGCCAATAAATATTTGCATTTTACACCTATATATGTTCACTACTAAATGTGTAATTAACCAAAAAAATTAAACAAAATTAAACATTATTGGTACATATCTATTGTCAACACAAGAAAAGTTACACAAAATAAAGTCATTTTTCCATTAATATAAGAACATAAATGTTTACAATTACCACTCTATGCAAGTGGCTCAAAGCTTCAAATACATTTCATTTTACATGTAGGTATGAACACTTAATGGTGAATAGTATGACATAAAATAAAACATTTATCAACTTTATAGGCTATCAATTGCACTTTCACCCACACTTCTTATCACATCTTCATGTACTAACTCCATCTACTACTAGTACCTGTACGCACAGTTACTGGTGTAAGGCTCCCTAATAAATAAAAACATATATATTAATTCATATAAAAAATTGAATTTATTCAAGCCACCATAGAAATGAATTAAATTACATATAAAACTAAATTCATTCAAGCCACCATAGAAATCAGACATAAATGGCAATTGCAATATGAAATGACTGATTGTTTCCCACAAAAATTCAAATATGAAAATCAACCACCACAATCCAATGCATTCATTTTCCACATTCGAATGATTTAATAAGAGGGAATTTCTAGGATCATTTTCATTATGAATTCTCCTTTGTTTTCATTGAATATCCTCTACAAAATTCAGAGCTTACAAAGGCAACCTTTGCATATTCCTCTTTAAAGGGTGTTTATTCAGGTTGGTACACCCAAAACAACTAAATTTGTGTTTTCATTTATCAATATACATAAGTTCCATATTTATGTACTCAGTGTGTACATTACTTTGAGCCATACAAATTATATTGTTTTCAGTCAGTTGTTCAAAATCAAAAGGGTCCAAATTTAGAAACAACAATATTATCCATTTTTTAATCATATAACGGTTATATTTAATCACTTGCATCTTATCATTCATGTTAAGCTTTCTAACTGCATACATCAAATATAATAACAACATTATCCATTTTTTAATCACATCACAATTATATCCTTATCTCCTACATCTTATCATTACTGTTAAGCTTTCCAACTGCATATATCAAGTTACTTACAATTTTTTGTATTTTTCAAAGAGAAGAGAAGAGAGTTGTGACAATATCAAATAAATTAGAATGCAAATGTGAGCTTTATCTTTAGGATTTAAGCAAAAGAAGGAAAGCCTCCTCCAAGTCATTTATGAGCTAAAACATAAGATAATATTACAATTATAATAAATTTTATGTTGTCTGCCACAAAATTGTACTATACGCCTCTTAAATGGGAAGGGAATAAAACAAACTTCAAAGAATGTATTATCTTCAAACTTAGAGAGGTTGGACCTGCTCTCATCATAATTAGAGAGTTGCATTGTTGTAAGAAGAAAAAATCTTATATAGGTTTTAAAGATTAGAGGTTTCCATGGTTTATAATATAATACAATCGCCTCTAAAAGTCATAAAGACTTTACATGTGGTTAACACTTGATGTCTTTTGTTGCATGCTCTATCTGAATGTCATAAAGACTTTACCTACAGTTAATGCTTGAGGTTTCCATGGTCTATAATATAATACAGCGGTCTATCATAATTAGAGAGATGCATGTTGTCTACAAGGTCATGACCTCATACCCTAAAATTTGATGTTTGATTAAGAGATCAATTTGGAAAGACCTTTCTTCCTTCTTTGAATTTTTTTCCAAGTAATGTTATCTTCTTAGTCCTCAAACCTAGGAGAAGGGGGATGTAATGCCCCGTCTTGTAACCTAAGGAATGTTGCATTTGTCTATGTAAAGTGTAATAATTTTTTTTTTAAAGTGTTAATATTAACTTTATTAGTTGCATACATTCTCTAAGTTACGCGACATCACACTACTTGAGATTCCATAGACGACTTTAGTATTTAGCATTGCATGTATTTAATTAACATAAACTTAAAAGTAAACATTGCATAACATTTGAATTCCATTCATGATAGTATAAAGTACAAATAAGATTCTTACATTGCATTTGAAATAACATTACAATACTCATTCTTCAAATGAGGTAGATCAAATAATAGTTTACAATTACATATTTCAAATGTTCACCTCATAAACAATTGAGGGATGTTACAAATACAAGATTTCCAATGATGCAATAAAGGAAGTACATATATATCCAAGTACGAGCTCTCCATCCATGAAGCTCTCGTTGCCATGATCATAAACTGGGGACCCAACGGAGTAAGGTGCACATTCCACCCAACCATGTGGTACCCGTAGGTCCACCCCCCGTGCTAGGAGATAGTAATAAGGTTCCCTAGACATAATCTACTAACCCTAGACACAAGTACATACTAACTGATGGTTACATTGCTTCCAGATTTAGGATAATCAAATATACTAAGCTCACAAGGTAAACTGTTATTTTAGGTGGAGTGTCATCACAATGTTGCATAGGTTACCCTAGTGTTTCTTCCTAGGTTCCGGCCCCCAACTTGGGTTACCCTGGTAACCTCTTACGAAACCTGCCCCACATGCAAACTATTGCGGAATCGAATATCTTTTAAAGTAACAAGATATCGATTTTCCATTCCAGGCCTTCTCAACTTAATCTCAAGACTGAACTAGCTCTTGAGTCTATAAGCGAGGCATATTAATCTAATTAAAGATTTTAATCTAACTACTGTGTTGTTTAGTTTTCACTGACTTACTAACTCTTTGTAAGTTACCCTGGCACCACTTTGTGTGCCGGCCCTCACACAGAGCCACTCCCCTAAACATAACAAAGGAATCTAAGTTTCCCTGACTAAGGTAAACAAGGTGTACAAAAATACAACATATAATTCTACACTTTTCATAACGAACATCAATGTCTATGTTCATAAAACCAAGTGTCTAAACACCATGCAAAATCATGTACACAACCTTAGTCAACACAAGAATTCTACTTAAACAATCACAACTCCCACGTTATACCACTTGTCTGGAAGACTTGTACATCTAAAACATGCCCAATTTGCCCAATAAAAAGAAAACACAATTTAAAGCAAATCAGGAAAACTAAACATCTACTATTTGGATTTACTAAATCCAATAATTTAATAAGAATTAGCAAGAAATTATAACAACTTGATTGTAATTCTTTTCTCATACAAATAAAGGAAATTGCATCAATTTATTCTAATTTTAACTTCCTCAATTTCACATAAATATAAAAACTAAATTTTCTTTTTCATTTATAATGTTTAAGTACTAGTTAATCTCATACTTAACATGTATTTATACTCAAAGAAATTCTTATTTCTTTATTAAAATAAATATGAATTTAAAAATTTATTTAAATAAATATATATATTAAGCAACATATTTATATATATATATATTATTAAATAATAAAAACCCCAAATCAAATCATATTCAATTTAATTAATACCATATAATCATGTTCCCATATGAAATAGAGCAAATTCCATACCTAATTTGTAAATCGAAGAAAAAACCCTAAATCGATGTGTTGGGATCTCACGGGTCGCTTACACAACCCACCTTCATGGAGGCCGCGGGCCGCGGATTCGGCACTTAAGTGATGCCCTCAGATAAGTAGTATCGGCTGCCTCCAATGTACCTATTACCCTTCATGGGCGGCCATGGGGTCGGCCCCTCGCGGCCCCACCATACAAGATAAACCTTAAGTTCAAAATAATTTTACTTAAAAGAAATATACGTATTACTAAACTTTGTAGACTTTGAATTCACACGGATTTTTAATCCTAATTTATTTGATTCCGTCAGACGGGCGCTGTAATTCATTTTTAAAAAGAAATTACAATCCAATTTATATATGACAAAGATATATGTATAAATATATGTATATATATATACAAATTCAATATATTTCTCCTAGTAAAGTTCTCTTCAACGTCCTGTAGCCGCTGCTAATCTGGCTCCTGCAGTCTCTGGAAACTTCAGCAAACATGTTCATTTACTCAATTATTTTCTATAGAGAGAAAGCTACAAAAGTTTTCTTTTGAATCTCATCTTTCATTTTCACTGTTTTCTCTACATATCCATGATTTCTTGAAATTTATACATAAATCAACAAATCCTTACAGAAAGAATACAGTAAACAATTTTTCCCGAGAAGAACAAAGATTTTAACAAAATGAATTTTCTTCTACAGGTAATATAAAATAATTACACAGACAATCTTTTTCCAAAATAGACAAACTAAAATACACAGAAAAATACCTGTACTCTTGAAGCTTTGAAAATAAAACTTGGCTGGTGAAGAGTAGCTTTGCCTGTAGCTTCCAAAGCCCTTCCCGAACACAAAATTCCAAAATATGCCAAAATATCAACTAGAGATCTTCCAGAAATATACAACAATTCCCAAAGGCAATCACAAATTTTCTCAAAAGTAATTTTTAACAGAACCCTATTCTTTCATTTCACGTGAAGAAGAAGTCTTCTATTTTTCCCCAAATCCCAGATAACATCCGAGAAAATCCTCAACCCAAAAAGAAAGTAATTCCACTGGCACACATGTCTAGAAGAAAAATATATCTTTCAACAACCTCACGACAATCTTTTATTTCTTCCTTATCAAAATTTGAATGCATTTCTAAATTTAAAGAATTCAAATTTTAAAATGCAATTCCCTTTTCTTTATTTATTTTATTTATTTAACAATAAAAATACCATTTCCCACATAACAATTAATTTAAAATTTAAATCTATTCACACAATAAAGGTAACTTTAATTTAATTAATTAATTAATTTAATTAAAATCAACAGTAAATTAAAGAATAATAAACTATCATAAAATTAACAAAATTTTCCTTTCAAAACAATTAATCCAATCAGGCACAAACAAGACAACCAAAGACTCCAAACTAAAACTAATGATATACTATGACTGGGTTTAAGACTAGACTAGGATAAACCATGTTACTACCTCCCAATCAACATTTTCGTTGAGTCTTGACACACTGCATTTGAGTAACTGTGTGGAGCTCTGTTATGTACCCACAATCCCGCAATCACACAAATGACATACATATATATAATCCATTGTACAAAACACACCGTGCGTAGAAAAAAATCATGGATATCATAGGCACTTCGCAGTTTGTGCGATGCAACTCCGTTCTCCACACCAATACATGTCACATCGGACTGACAAATTAAAATAACAATTAGTCTACCATAAACATATATATAGCAATAACATTTGAAGGAACATCTATGCTATTACAAAGCATGTCAAAAATTAATTATCACCATACAATGTTTATCATATCACCAAACGAATCCATTGTCGCTCTAAATTCGGCGATCAAAAATATCCAAAACAAAGTACCAAAGTCTATCAATGTGAAAACATGCTAACAGAAATCATAAGCATAAATGGAGGGGTATTTCAAAGGATGCTCCCTCATAGGGTCCATCCATGGGAAAAATACATACAAAATAACATATAGGAGGATATGCCAACCATCAAACACCCACCTCAAAAGAAAACATGTTTCACTTTGAAGTTGGAGGAGGATCAAAAGCAATGAATACAAGAGGTTGAGTAAAATAATTAGGATTTTGGTGGGACTACCTAGTGGGAGTTGTAGTAACATGATACGCCATATCTACAGGGTCAACCCTAAGACAAACCTCCTTTAGGTTAATATACTTTGCAAGGGGAATGGGAGAAGACTCAACATCCGAAGAAGACCCAACATTTAAAGAAGAATTGTCAATAGAAGTGTCGATAATCAAGTGACCATATGGGAATGCCTCCACCACAGCCACACATTTGCATTGAGAGAGCGAACAATCTGAAGCTATGTGGCCAATAGTAAAACATTATCTACATATAAAGGGGAGATCCTCATAGTCAAGTGGTTGAGTATAAGACCTATCATCCACCATCAAAATAGTGTTCCCATGAAGGGCCTTGGAGATTTATATGTCTACTAGAATATGAGAAAATGTAGAGTGAATTTTTCATCAGTGAGAGGCTTTCAAGGTTCTAGAACCTATTTTTGTAAGTCAGGAAGAGTAGGCCACAAATTATTAAATTTGTAGGGTGAGGATGACAAAGATAAAATTGGTTTGGGGGTTAGTTGGGTAAGGCATGAAGAATTAAAGGCCAAAACATCAAAATGATTAGCTACTAGAATAGAGGATTGGCTCCCTACCAAGGAGGATGCAAAATCATCATTGACGCCTTCACCAATCACCACAATAGAGAGTGGCAAGAGAAAAATATTTGAACAAGACTTTAAGGCTTCTATAGTTGGCGAGAGTGTAGTAGAAGACATCTCATTTCAAAATGTTTAGTAACTACGAAAAAATCCTTATTTACTTATTTATTGAAAATTTATTTTATTTAACAATTAATTTTAATTTAATTTATTTTATAAATTTATTTTACTTAGGAATTATTTTAAAGTTTTAACTTTTTAAATATATCTCAATTATGTCAATTTGTATGTACACGATAATGACATGACACTCCTTAATGCTAGTGTAGAATATCTATTAACATTAATTATCTAACTAGTAGAGATATCTTAAATACATTTATCTAAAAGATGCCTAGAGATATCAATAGTGAGTGTGCATAGTAAATTTATGGTGTTTATATTAAATTTGTATATAATTAATCTTAAGTATTTTCTTTGCAATATCTTAATGAACATTATTTAATATCTAAACTACATATGGACATATAAATATGTAAACACATATGAGAAAAGCAATAATTACATTATTTATTTTATTTTATTTTTTGTTCTTAGTATCACTAATAATCTATTTATATTTATATTTATTATTAAATATTAATATTATGTTTATTGTTAAATATTAATATTTTCACATGTAAATGATTGTCAAATTCAAGATAAAAGAATATTTTTTGTTAATAGATTCATACTATTACATTCTACCTCTTACCACTATAGGTGTGATTATAAATCATTATAAATGATTAAATTTTTGTTATTACTATGTATAATATAATAAATATTAAGAAATTATTATATAATAATTATATCTTAAAAGTTAATATATAAAAATAATATTATAATAACAACACTATATTATTTTACTTTTTTTAGAAAATAAAACTTTGTTTTAATACATATTATAAAATAGAATTATCTTATAAATATATCACTATAATAAACAATTTATAAAATTATACTTATTTTTTAAAGTTTTTTTTTTAGGTGAGTTAGGCATAAGGGAGTTGTACCCCGTAAAAACTAAATAAAAATATAAAGTGCATGCCCTTCGAATAGGGGCACTTCAATGTAATAGTACTTGAACGGACCACAAGGGTCATCAAGAAAATTAATACAAGCTCTAAGTTTTACTACCACCTTTGATATGGAAACACAACCATGTTAGAGGTTTCCAAATCTCTCTTCTTTTTCCTTTGCACAACTATCCATATTTTGTTGGAGGTCTCAAATTTCAAATACACTTTATTGGTTGCTAATGAAATGGTATTTTTATTCTCATAAGATGTGGCACCACCAACCTCAATCCATGAATTTAATTCTTCTTTAGTTTTAGGATCCTCAAAAGCACTCTTGCAACCATGCCAAGAGGGAGATGAACCATTACTAGCCAAAGGGAGAGAAAGTGCACCAACAGTCGAAGCCTTTTGACTTCCATTATTCAGAGATGACTTAGAAACCATTTGAATCACATCATGTGATTCAACTTGGGAGGAAGATGAAACATCCTTTTTCACAAAATAATGGTGTGGGGAAACATCTTTCCACCAAGTAGCCTGAATGTCAATTTTGCATTTGGTACAATGTGTAGTGATATGGCTAGTGTTAAATCACTTGCGACAATGAAAAGGAAAACCTTCATAATACAACAATTGATTCCAGCAGTTGTTTTCTATTTTGAGAGAAATATTAGTCGATTTGGATTTTGGAAATATAAAGCTCAACTAGAATCTGAGCATAAGTGGTATGAAAAAAGTTTACGGAGCCTTCATTGACATCCATTTTTTTCCAAGCAAGTTACCAATTGATTCAAAACAAGAATCAAACTAGAATTGAAGGGGAAGGTTGGGGACTCTAAGCCATACGATTTCCTTCCCCAAATTGTGTGTCGAGAGGAAATTGGTTTTGTCAAATCTAGATTTATTCTTAGATAATATCATTGCAATGTGAGAAGGTATGGGATAGGCCTGATAATCTCATCAATAAGTCATCCTCATCAAAATTGATTTAGTTAAAGCATGTGACCTAATTGAGTGGTCCTTTGTCTTTGCAATGATCCAATCCCTTTGGATTTGGAACTCAGTTTATTCAATCATTTTGCATGCTATTTACATATGCTTTATTTTTTCTCACTATTAATGCTCATTAGTCTAATATTTTTGGAGGTCTATTTTCCAAGGATGCTCTTTAGGTGTAGCATTGAATGTGCTAATTGTTAAAGTTTTTAGGTACTTACTAGCTCATTCAATCTCTTAGGGGCTAGTTAAAGGTATTTCTTTATCGAAGTCTTCAACTCAACTTGTCAATGACCATTTTGTTGATGATTCTTTTCTCACTCTCTTGGGTGATGAAAATAACATTAAATAAACTTTAATGTTTGAATTTTTTTTGCGAAGCCTTGGGATTATCCATTCAATGGGAAAAGACTTAATGTTACAAACAATCCTTCTTACTCAAGCCTCTTTGGCTTAATTCTTATGGGTTCAAGTGGATTGAATATAGTGAAATATTCAAATTTTTAGGAATCCCTTTTGCTTTTCAAGGTTCTTCAGCTACCTTATGGCAAGTTATGCTTGCTAGAATCTTTATCTTTGGCTAGGAAGTTTCATATTTTCTCAAATATTCTTGCAACCACTTATGTTTACTATTCCTCCTATTGGTTTCCTTATAAAGCCTCATCTTTGAAGTTAGAGAAGCTTCTTTGATATTTTTCTCTAAGCTTCCTCAAATAATCATTAAGGTTTTCATAGGGTGGCTTGGGGGTATTATTGTTTCCCTCATGATTTAGGAGGGTTGGGATATATTTCCATTTTTTGTCAATGTGCCAAGTGGATCATTCTTTTTTTAGAGGGTAATGAGGCTTGGGGAAATTTTGGTGTGACATTATATTTTTTTTGGTCACCTTGGTGGGAGATCAACTTGTAAGGATATTGGTTCTAGATTAACCCAATTGGGCATTTTAGAAGTCGATGTCCATTCTATCCATTCTATGGCTATTAGGACTCTGTCAAGCATCTCTTCTAGTTTTGTTCTAGAGCTCAAGATGTTTGGACCTAGATTCATGATTTTTGCAAGCCTTTTAGGTGAAAACCTTTTAATTGGCATATGGTGGTATTAGGGATTTGGCCTCACATTCCCTTTAGGTACAATCATATTTTGCATGCTTTCAAAGTGGAGATTCTTTCCAACATCTAGAAAAAAAAAATTCTAGTATTTTCTTTAGTTTTGTTGTTGATTGTAATTTTTGCATTCTTCACTAAAACTATGATTTGTTCTAATATGTTATTGTAGATTTAAGTGCATGCAAGCAAATTTATACTTGAGGTTGTTCATTTATAGGTGTTATTGGATGTTATTGGATCACTAGGGTAATACGCCTTATGTTATTGCTAAGACTCCTTTGACTCCTAACTCCTCTTGAGGTTGACCTCCACCTCAAGGGCATCATCTAGGACATAGTCATTTAGCTTATGACACTCGAGAAGCTCACTCTCAAGCTTCCCCTCCTCTTGTAAGAAGAGATAATGCTTAGTGGGGTTAGTCACAACCTTCTACCTACCACTTTGCTTCTTTGTCATCTCCTAGTGGTGGAAATATAAGATGCCCCGATTCCAACAAGTCTTCTCAGTTGACACTTGTTATTCTTGTTCATGTGACTATTGAAGAAACTCAAGATGAAAATGTTAATAATGATAATGATGGTTGGGATCCTCTTGTTGTCACTTCAAACCCTACTAATGTATGGGGCAAATTAGATGATCAAGATCCTCCTCTTCCTCCTACGTTTGCTCTCATTACTTAGTAGTTGCTCTTTTTTGATGTTTTAATGTTCTAAGTTACCTTGTATGGACTTTAGAAGTGTGACTTTTTTCACCCACTTTCTTTTTGTGAATATGTGTAACACTATTTTATAAATAGTAATATAGGCACCATTCATTCCAAAAAAAAAAAAATTACTCTCTTAAATTTATGTTAACTTTAATAATTCCATACTTACAATTAAGAGTTCAAATTTGACGGTCCATCATTCCTATAAAAAACAACTTTAAGAATAAAATTTGATAATCTACTTTACTTGTTAAAAAATAGTAATTATCTATTTAAAGTTGACCTTCAAATATATA